>WUAR02031681.1:0-10102 GCA_015164055.2 Chrysaora achlyos
CCCCTGCACACTTTCCTTGACTTCTTTGGCAGCCTCCAACATACTTTGCTTTGCAACATCTTTGCTTGCAGAATGAATTTTTTTGAAACTGTTTTTGTAGCTCTTTTTTGTCATGGGTCCTGGCGAATTCATAAAGAGGGAAAAATTTTCAAGGGCACTGTAACCTCTGCCAATAGAACGAACAAAACTGGTCATTCTTATGTTCACTTCTTTGGCATTCTTTCCACATCTACCACTCTCTACATTTTTTGATGAGTCCTCTGATGTTTTCCAAAGGCAACCCTTACATCTGATTACCAATGTATGAGAATAACCTAACTTCGATTCTAAATCTAAGGCACAGTTCAGCTCCAAACCAGAGCACTCAGGGCATCTCAATTTCCCAACGAAATCATTGAGGTTTCCAACATCAATTAGGATAAATCCTTGGCTAGAGCCGTCTAACAGGGTTTTAGATCCTTGGGCCGATGTTTTATCGCCAATCTTGCGAGCAGAAGCAGAATCAGCTGTCTCACGAACACCACCCAAAGTAGGCCCGCCATCTTCTTTTGTGTGTTGATTCGCAACGAATTTTCTCTTCCTTGTACGACTCTTTCTTTTCCTATTTCCATCACCCATGCTTTAAATAATTTACAAATATAACTAATCTAACTATAATACAATACTAAATACTAATCTAAATACTAAAGAAAGGAAGAATCGCCAAGTGAATAACTGAATGCAACAAGCTGTGGTTAGGCCGTGAATCGCAAGACAACAGAAAAACGTGCTGTTTATCCTGTACAACTTAGATGGATTGTGATTGGTCAATATAAAAAGACACAGGGAAACCACCTGGTGCAATTTTTTTTTGCGGCAGAGGGGCGGTATCTAAGGATTGTTGTGTTGCTAGGGAAAATAAACAAAGCATTTAGTCCGAACGCTGCTGCGGAAAATCAATTTTTAAGGCAATTCCAATTGAAGTAACTAGTTTTACGCATGAAATTTAGAATTTACATACCCTAATTGGTATAATAACCTAAAATAGTTTTATTGCTCGAGTTCACGAAAACCCGGATTTTGATGGGAATCTTCTATAACAATTGATGAGTATTTCCTTTATACATTGTAACTAAGGTTAACAAGAAAATGTACTTTGGTTCATTCTACTTGCCAACACAACTAGATTCAGCTTTCCAGAAAACTTGTTCTTTACAAAAAAGGGTACACAAAAACAGGAATTCTTAAATATATTCATTAACAGTGAGCCACTTTTTGATATTTTCTCATAGAAAGGAAAATAAACCTCACCAGATTGCAATGGTTTTCATCGGCACTTTAGTTGTATGGCTTTGTCTGACATGAATGCAACAATCAATTTTGTCAACCAGCAAATTGCAAAAAGATTTAAATCCTTTCCAGTTCAAAGACCGCATGTGGAGCAATACTCTGTTCACTGCTCCAACAGTCATGTTCTAAAGGTAGAAAAAACTAAATTAATTAAAAATTAAGATCAACCAAAACATCGCCTAAAATTAAGAATATTTTTAAAGAATTTAGAAATGATATATTTCACGCAAATCATCCAAAAGTTATTATGATTTAATTAAGGAGATGCAACATACAAGATTTACTAGTTGAGCTACATCTTCACTCTCGGCAGAAAGATTTCGATCTGTACCACTATCGTCATCACCACTATCACTTTGAATTAGTTCCTCACTGATGTCATTTTCACATTTTGACACACTTTTTATTGCCCAGCTTTGCACAAAAATTTCAATAATTTTGTAGAGAGCATTGACTTTAAGCCAATCCAATTAGTCCTACCCCTAATAATTTTTTACCTTTGATGAAGGTAGAAATCGAGGTGATGGAAGGACGCTGTGCTGCAGACGCATATTGCATGTTGATGGGAAGGAACTACCCAAAATTCCAATGCAGCCAGTGCTTACTCTTTTACCATACTATCTGTGTCTTACGTTCGGAGAGTAATACAATGCTGGACAAATGTGGATGTACTGAGATAATCAGTGGAAAACAAAGGTGCTTTAAGGATTTTCTTTGTGTTTTAAGGATTTTTAACCGAGAAATTTCAGCCATCAATTCCATTTGTACTGTCTTTGTTTAACCGTTTAACGTTTGGCTTCAAAGATGAATAAAGTTGTTTCAATTGTAGGCCGTTCATCTTTTAAAAGTGTTCATGCTTTTTTCTTGCTATAGAACCTTTTTCTCTTTTGCCATTCATGAAATACCCCACTGAATGATGTTCATAATATCAATTTCTCTCTTTGGTTTGCAGTGCTTAGTTTGGTATGGTTTTCCCAGGTCTATAATTTATTAGGTCAGATATTTTGATGTATTGCCGAGTAATCTTTTCTCTTCTAACAAAGCTTTTATTTGTTTCTCGTAATTCTCAGATTGAAATCGTTCTCTGATGTAGCAATGTTCAAGAATTTTATCAGTCCTTTGGAACAAGGAGTAAAGGTTTGTTTTTGCAGTGCAGCTAAGTAATGTAATTCTGTAAAAAGCAACATCAAATGTAGGTAAGTATTTGCTTCTTTCTCAAAATAAAAACTCTTTCTTACGTTGCCTTCAGTACTATCTCATAGATTGCCTCGAAGAATGGCTCAAGGAAGTACCCATAGAGGACCAAAACATTCGTGGAGACATGTTTTACCTCAATGTTGTTATATTCTAGGTTGGGTGATCCACTGCTGGAGTTGTGTTTTTCATTTTTTTTCAGCATGCTCTATAGCTGCAGCTCACCGATGTTTGCACCTTTTCATTATTTTATATGTTCCATGCATTTGCCAGTCTTACTTTTGTTTCTGAAGTATCCCATCTCCCTGTATTATTTTTTTCCTAAAGCAAACTCTATTTATGCATGTTCTATGGACAATGCATCAAATGCTGAAATAACAAAATCGCTCTACATTAATATATGTTCACGTGTTCTCTCTGATTTTTACAGGTATTGATATATTTGTTTGAAAAGGAATCTATTGCAAATCGACATACAGCTGGACGTTTACAGATAATATGATAAGCCAATATGGATATTGTAATTCTTCTACATTGTATAAAGAATGCCAGAAGATCTGGATGAAAGTTAATGATGCATATCCGATTTTTCACCATCTACATCTTTTTGCATCCTGGTTGATATTTAGATGCTGACTATTAATCATCTTTTGATTCTTAAGAATTTTCATGCATGCATGTCTTGAAAAATGCAAGCCCAGCTTATAACAAAACATTGTTTTCTGTGTGTAGTATTAGTATTGCTCGTGGTGGTGAAAATATTATTCAGACCTAGGTAGTCGTGATAGAAAGCTAGGTCAAACACTATTGATTTGTTAAATGGAAGAAGCAAACTTATTTGATCTTTCTACGCTTTGAGTCCAGCACTGCTATCTATTGAATAGAGGTTTTTGTTGTTCAAGGGTCAAATCTTTCTCCTTTTGAGTGACGTTTGGAAGTCGCTATTGATTTAAGAATCTTTGTACCTTCAAATTGAAGTTGCCGATTAAATCTTGGAAAGGGGAGCCCCAGAGCAGAGACTTGTAGACCCTTAACAATTATTGCCTTATGGCCTTAACAATACGCCCTTAAATAATAGGGTCATGATGATGAAAGGTGCTGAAACTGTATTACTGAATTAGCGGCAGCAAAGCAACATTATGTACAAACGAAAAATTAGCCTATAGTTAGATGGTAGAAGGCACAGAAAGCTATAATAATCCAACAAAAACATTACACGTAATTAGTGTAACAAAAATGTTCCAATGCTGCCCCCCCCCCCTGCAGAATACCCCTGCTTCAATTATTTTCAACATGGAACTGAAAATAGTTAAATTTATGCCCAATTGTGCTGTAATTAATTTAAGGTCTTTGTGATTACCCATCTCCTCGAAACAGTTAAGCCTGAGAAGATCGATTTATTCTTTCGGGTTCCTTGTAGCCAAAGGACATTCAGAGTTTTGACGCAAAATTTAGCCTTCAGTTCTTGTACAAAACTACATATATAGCCACTGGATATCATACTTATTGTTTTGGTAAAAAGTTTTGTAAGGGGGAAAGGGGGAAGAAGTCGAAGGGAAGCGCGTTTTACACTGTTGCTATGCAGGCTCGGTTGAGGGCTGTATCACTCCCAAAAATAGTGCACAAGATTTCACAAAGCGGGAGGATTTTCTCAGGGATTTCTCTCAAATTTCAACGAAAGTGTTCTTGAGTTGAACATGAGTTGGAAATTGTGTACATCTTGTTGCATCCTAGTGCCAATGCTATTGTAATTAGGGGTTTTTTTTTTCTAAACAAAATTACAAGCAAATTTTGAATCGGATAATAAAACTGCCATCCTCAAAATGTAGAAAAGCGATTCTACTAGGGTAAACTTTAAATTTTTAAGTATATATGAACAAGATGTTCATGATTGATAAAAATGTTGACCAGCTACAATCAAATAACTATGTAGGATAGTTTAAATTTATAAGATTATATTGTTGTACATAAGGACTAATTTAATTACCCATGCTAAATATTGCAGGCAAAGGCCCCGTTAGCACTGCGTTCCTGTAATTTCCAAGGTTGCTCAATTAGCGTTTACATTTACTTCTATATCAAATGCGGTGTCTGTGATAAATAGGCAACAAAGCGATATCAATTTAGCTATCACAGATTCTAAGCAGCTACAAACTAATATAGTTTATAGAAAACGTAGAAGTGATTCAAGAAGGAAACAAGTTTTCTGGAGTTTCCCGAGGCGGCAAACATCATTGCTTGAGCATACTCTTTATGACAAAAGAATTCCAGATGCAGAATTCAAAAAGCGTTTGCGTATGTCAAGGAATACTTTTTGAGTGCTAGTCAATGTTTGCATTGCGAATATTAGCAGACAACCAACAAACTTTAGGGCTTGTTTAACACCAGAGAAAGTTTTGGCAGTCGGGCTTTATAGGCTTGCTCATGGAGCATCATATTAAGTATGTCCCGATACACATCATGATATTGGTAAAATCACTGTTTACGAAGCCTTTATGGATGTTGTTGCCACTCTGAATGCTCTAAAAAACAATTATATAAAGTTTTCAAAGACCAACAAAGAGAAAAGATCCATTATAAGTTCATTTGAAAATTGCTCAGATTTACCAAACGTGCTTGGGGCAATTGATGGCACCCACATTAAAATAAAAGCCCCTAAAGAGAATAACAAAGATTACTTTAGCAGATATCAGCAATATGACATTGTATGGCAAGGTGTTGTTGATGCTAACACGAAGTTTATAGATATTGTAGCAGGTTTTCCAGGTTCCATGCATGATGCTAGGGTTTTAAGAAATACGAAATTTAACCAATTGCTGGATCATGGATTGAAACACTGAAAGCTGTTGTCGATGATGCTGAAATTGCACCCTATCTTGTTGGAGACAGTGCTTACCCACTTACAGAATCAATACTGAAACCATTTTCTGACAGCACAACTGATCCAGCTGAAAAGAATTTTAACAAAAGCCAAATCGATGGCACGAGTTTCAGTTGAATGTGCTTTTGGTATCTTGAAATCAAGATTTTGAATTTTGTTAAAAACTAACGATGACCAGCTAAAGAGAGTGAGCCAAACTGTTATCGCATGTTGTGTATAACATAACATTTGTTCAGAAAATAGAGACGAATGGAAAGAATTGGCAAATGAACCATATTGTTCTGAATTTGATGTCCAAGGCAATAACAGGTTTGATGGCGAAGAATTAAGAGAAAAACTAAAAGATTTTATAAACAAAACAGCATAAGTAAATTTCACCTAAATGTTATGATAAAATGGTAATAAAATTTTTTTCTAGGAAAAGGCTGAAGCAACTTGCCATTTGCTGCAGAACATTTGTTTGAAGTCTTGAGTTTTCCTCCATTCTCTCCACTTCTGCTACTAATGCGTCCCCTTGTTTTGTAAGTTGATCTAGAACTTCATCTGATCTTTCCTTGTCCTCATTTGCCTTTGCTACTCTTTTCCTTGCTTTTCCTCCCTTCTTTCTTTCTTCTCTTTGCTTGATGTGCTCTGATGGTATTGGTGTTGAAGTATCCGCAACAGTCTCCATGGGGTTTTCTTTGTCATTGTTTGGTGTTACCCTCCTGTCATAAATTTGAAACGACTGCCTTGATGACCATGGAAGTGATGCGGAGCCAAGCGATTCCTCTAGCTCTGGATCAATGGTGCTGATTTCAGTTTCTTCGCTGTTCAGTTTCTTTATATTTGTCGACGTGATAGTTTATCTATAAATAAATAAATACACAAATAACTGACAAATATCCAACATTTAATGTCCAAAAATGATACGAAAGGAAACAATTTAAATCAATAAAATGATTATCACAAAGGGTGACCAACCTTCCTTTTTATCTGATCCAAAGTCCTCGTGATGGAAAATTTTTCGTTCATTCTTGCTAATACCCTTTTCCATGCTTTCCTCGAATGGGCGCTGTTTATATAGTCATAATTCTCTGCCCAGACCTGCAGCAAGAAACTAGATTGCTCATTTGTCCATTCCGCTCTTTGCTTTCGTGCCCTTTTACTGTTTTCTCCTGCACTACTTGATTCTCCTACACATTCAGGGTCCCCTTGCCGTAGTTGCTGATGGAAAATTCTTGGTGTCGAAAAACATGCTTGCTGGCCAGGGAAATTTAGTCCAAATACAGGCATATTTGGGTTCATGCCATAAGAAGATTCATAAGATGCATTTTGAGAGTCGTAGAAAGATCACGTGTTCTGATTCATTTTGATTCAATTTTCAGTGCACATTTAATGTAAAAAATTATGAACACATTGCTTTTATAGATCAATTTCGTGCGTGGAATCAAAGTAGAGATGACAGTTTTTCATTCTATGGACAAGGCTTGCCGCTGCAAACTGTCAAGGTTTCCTGTTTCTATATTCAGTATATATTACGTAAAATCTTGTTGAAAGTAACCAAAACATCGCTTTTACTGATTACTTTTCGTGCGTGGAATCAAAGTAGCAATGACAGTTTTTCAGTTCTCAGGACAGGGCTTGCCAGTGGGAGCTGGCAAGGTTTCCTGTTTCACGCTGGTTAATAGCCCTTTTTCATGCAAAAGTGCTGCCTTGAGGCTCTAGGACGGAACCTTTGAAGATTAGTAGAAAAAAGGTCTTCTGCAAAAATGCACATTTTACCGTTTGCACTGCAAAAATTGATACAACTGAGCGATAATTGATACCGCCTTCGAAGATCGAACAATAGGGATTAACTTTGTCAGGGTTTTGGAAGGCAGTGCTAACGGGGCCAAAATGAATTTTGCAATGGAACCCGAAATTGAACGCAGAAATACATGTCATAAACTTGAATGTTGCAAATGTCCAAAATTACAGTCGAAAAGGTACAGTATATAAACTAGGGCTATATTAGCAATGCCACTGATAATGGAAGGGGGGTGGGGTGACGGGGTAGTTTTTCGAATCCATGGATTTAATTCAATTCAAGATTGGTTCATATAGTAGATTACAATGGATAAACTTTACGACAAAAGACTTGCACAATCAATGCAGCGTGTGGCAATAGATGATAAATGAAGACAAGTATTAAAAAATATACCAATACTGTACTAGGAACAAGAAACCAGTAGTGATTTCTGCGGGTTAAATAATTCTTGATCCTGGGGGCCTAGCCCTCTCAAACAATATTGCTTTGATCGTGCTTTTGAAAATTTCTCGGTTGTCCTTAGAAAGATTAAATATGCCTTATTTGAAAAGATCTTGAAGAAGAGTGCACTTCAACTTTTCATTCTCTTATACCAGCTTTTTTGAGTTGTTTTCTAATTTTGTTATGATGATAACTTGCAATTTCAATGGTTAATACCACTTTTCTTATTATTTTTTCCTGGTTTGGTTTGCTTAAGTAATTGCTTTTATTTGAACAGAGGATAGAATGGGGGCCGTCACAAGAAACCACACCCCTTTCATGACATCGTTCCTGGACCCCCTTCTTCAATTCTTAAGAAATCACCACAGCAAGATGCATCATTACATGTAGGGCCCAGCCTGAAGAGTCGAACTATCACCTGCCGAACTATCGTTGGTTTTTGTGCTACGCTGCCATTTTACATATGCTTTCATATGTTTATGTTTATTTCAAAGCTAATGTTGAAAATATCATTATGTATAGAAGGGCCTTCTAATTTTTGGGGTGAACAATTTTAAAGTCTACCTTCTCGGACTTTAATCGTATTTTCTTTTCTCAATTCTTTTTGCTTCACTTTCCCTGAATGCTGTTTAATAGCTTTGTTATTGCTTCATTCAATATCTATTTGTTTTGGTTTGAGGGCTGGAAGGAGGCTTGGAAAGATTAAATGTTCTTGAAAGATTTTCAACCTTTTTTCAACAATTGGCCTTCTCCAGTGCTATTTATAATTTCTGTGGCCCTTTTCCATCTTTAGGCTGCTCCTTGCATATCCAATATATTTGTCTAACCCACAAATTAGATTATTTAGACATGGATCTTTGAAAGCTATGGTCCTTGTGTAGAAAATCCTGGTTGATTCAAATAGAGGAAATCTTTGCTACTCAGGTAGTAGTTTGTTGTAATATATTTTACAGGATATGAAGGCATTCTAAGTAATAGAGGCAAAGATATAGGTACAGGGCCTCGTTCATTGTACCGATTATTATATTTTCGTTTCCTTCTAGTCGTCCCTCATCAGTTTTGTTAGGATTCATACCTCAATACCAGAAAGGAGTCGAAATAACAGGCTCAGTCTTAAAAGTATGGGAAACAAGTCTGTCTAACTCAGTTGAGTAAATTTGACTTGGTATTTTTTGCCAAGTATAGATTTTTCCATTTGCAGTCGTTCTTACCGTTTGCCATTTCCATCAAAGTTTCATTAAAGTTGCTATTTCTGTAACATCATATTGTAGCACTGCTGTAACATCACTCTCATATCAGAACCGTTATAATATTCCAATTATTCAACCTTGATTATCAACTAGCTAACGATGAACAAATCGCAATTCCCGTATCACTCCTTTATTAATGTGAGAAATGGTGCCATAGAGGCATGCAGACATATGACATAGAGAATATGTTACTAAAGAAAGAAACCATTTCCAGGATCTGTATGAGTGTTTTTCATTAAAATCCACTTTTACAAAATAGACATAAGACTGCATCATAAGTCCGAGGGCTGCTTTCATAGGTTATCAAAGACAAAGTGTTAGGTAGAGTTATTTAAATAGAATCGGTTGACTATAAAAACATGAACTGAAATATAAACGCAAGAGCGATATCAACGGATAGGTTAAAAGAAGACAAGATCATCCAATTTGTACTGTCATAAATTTCATCTGGAAGTTGGCGTTTATTGCTACCACTCGAGTCAAATCCATCTGGTTGTTCAAATGCAATTGAACATTCCTGCGAGGCCTTCAGTTACTATCATAAACATTGTTTAGGGACTAGCTGGGATGCGAAAATTAGGTCCAATAATTTAAGTCAGTAAAAGCATTATTAAGAATACACACACAAGGCTCGCTCCAGTAGTTGGATAATCTTTTCTCCTTGTTTGACAGAAAGCAGCTTACACAGCCTTCTATCTATCTAGCCACTGTATGGTACTCAGCTTTCTGCTTAAAATACGATAAGACAGCTGGGATCCAAGCATCGCCAAATTCTGCTGCTCGTTAAACTGGCTGTTGATGCTGTCGTAATGCACATATTTTGATATCTTGTACCCATTGCAGCAACCTGAAAAAAATTGTCAGTTTCTTTGAATTGTATTCACTTAGAACAGTCAGAAGTTGGATATACTACTACCATTCACAAACCAATTGCTATAAATAATTAAAAGATGAATCTGTACCGCCATTTAGAGGTACGAGTAATAAGATACCTGTGTTGGAACTTTCTAGAACATTTCAGAAGTTCGATATACTACTACCATTCACAAACCAATTGCTATAAATAATTAAAAGACGAATCTGTACCGCCATTTAAAGGTACGAGTAATAAGATACCTGTGTTGGAACTTTCTAGAACATTAAGTGATACTTATGTTGTTATTTACCTTTGCTGCTGACTCAGTATGACAGCAAATTCCATATTTAATCGCATATGCAATA
>WUAR02031792.1:0-10100 GCA_015164055.2 Chrysaora achlyos
ACAAAAAGCTGCAGATCAGAGAATCAAAGCAATCACACTTGATTCAGAGGATGCAGGGAGGGGGGCGTTGTCACCCGTGCTGGGACTTTTGCAGACCAATTGACATAGATTACAAACTTCGATGTTGCTCGACCGAGTTAGGGGCGTTTTCTAGGTTTTTGGGGGTCAACAGTGTCTCTGTGGTTTTCAAGGCAAATCATGTTAAACTTTTTAATGCATCATAAATATAGAAATGAACTTAGAAATTATTTTACAGAATAATATTCAAAGAGGGGCCTTTACGTATGTGGGGGAAGTGCAAGAAAACTTATCTTAATCTCCTGTTATTGTATTTCATCTGACGAAGAGTCCATACGAGTCATGTTAAAATTCTCCTGCTGTGTCAATGGAGAAACTATTCACACATTAGTATTCAGCCCATTTAATTGCGTCCATGCTTTATTTGCTAAATGCCTCCTTGGAGACATGGGCATATAGGAACGAGTGATTCATATTCAAAGCTGCTGGAGAGTAGAGATGTCATAATCAAGTTGAGAGGTAGTAATGTGCTAGAAAAGCAGATTAATTCGATTCCACGTGGTTTTATTGAAGGGGAGCAGTTTTTCCACGGACAGTGCTATCAGAATTTAAAGAAAGCAATTTCCGTTTATCAAAAAAGATTTACCTCACTGAAATCGAAAAAAGGGACCCAGTTTTCTCCACTGAAAAGAAAGAAAATATCACTAGAAAAATCCAGCAACTTGTTTCCAAATGTGTGCATGAAATGCAAGTCTGTTGAAGGTTTAAAGGAAGAAGCAAGATCTATGGGTGCTGCACACATTATCTTCATGTCGCATGGTAAAGCATGCAGCAGAAATACTCAAAGATGATAAAATGCTCTTTGCAGTCACTTGGTATGACCTTATTGCAAATGAATTCAAAATGCATCAAAATTGCTACAAAGATTACACGAGAGATTGTAGCAGACAAGTACCAACCGCATTGCAGAGTGTAACAGACGAAAATTTAGACGATTTTGAAGAAAAACTGATTTTGGGATGGTTTGCAATTTTGTTCAATAAATCAATGGGAACCAGTCAGTGTTGCTTAAGGTATTGACTGAAATGTTAGATAAAATTCACAAAAAATTCCCTTCCACCCTTCTTTTGAACCCAAAGATATGTTCCTTTGGCTAATGACCCAAGAAAACGTTGTTTTTATCAAATCAATTGGTAGATTTTGTAACAAATCTTTCAAAATCAGAGATGAAACAATCCTAAATTATCCTTTAGCTCATAACTTTTAACATAATTATTGTTGTAATTCTGTTTCTGTAAGTTGTAGATTAAAACTTATTTTTCATTAACATTTTCTATTCACATGCAATAAATTTTGGTGTGTACATTATTAGTAAATTTCTTGGTTTAATTGTATTAATTTTGTTATTTTTAGTAAATACATTGTTAGTTGGTTCAGGGCCATCTCAGTCTACATACCTGATTACAAAAGAAAAACAAATGTACGGTTTCAACAAGGAAGATAATCGCTTGAGAGGGAAGGTAAAGCAGAGAGATTTAAATGCCTTTGGTGAAAGAATTTTAATTTTTCAGTGTCTCATACCATAAAGCTCAGATTGTGATTAGCAACGACCCCTGTAAGAGGAAGCAGCAATTTCATTTTGAAAGCATCGATCATCAGGTATGATATCATTGATATGATACAGGATGCACCGGAATTGCCATGGCCTCCATTTCAAGTGCCAAAATATCTCATGATTTGTCAGCTGGGTGATTATAACACTTGAATGCATCAAGCAGCCTGAATTTCACCCATACATTACAGTTGATGCTGGTGCAGCGATGAAGTTTTATCATATGGTTTGGAATAGCCCAGTTGAATTTAAGAACATGGTCATTCATCTTCGCGATTTCCATGCTATAATGGAGTTCTTTGCAGTGATTGGAAAGATGATCGAAGGTAGCGGCTTTGAAGAAGTTGGATGCAAAAGTGGTTTGTGCACATCTGGTGGTATTAGGAGCGTGCTTTCTGGCAAACATTATAGGTGCTGGGCAGTTCATGAATTGTTTCCAGAGGCAATCGACAGGCTTTTTTGCGAAGCTTTTGTCACAAACATTTCAACAGAGCTACGCAGTTTCACCCAAGTAGATCCATCAAAGATTGACTTGAATTCAGCTAAATTCTTGGTTAACAAGCAGACCGACAATAATCTTCCTGATTGCTCTATCAAGGGAGATTTTTGTAAGACACCGCAATTCTGGATGGCGTACTAGAGAGCTGTATTGGAACCTGTAGTTTAAGTGCTGGCAAGATTCAATACCCTTTTGTTTCTAACTAAAGAAGCAAAATTATCTTGATATGGATCACTTTACTCTTGAAAATTTTGAAACAACCCATCCAAGTGCAAGAGAAGAGTTGCAGAACAAGAGACTTTATGTTTGCTGAAAGGTTGTAAACATTGGTCAGTCAATTGGTGCTGGAGAGCAGACATTTATTCAAAGCTCTAAAACCATGGGAATGGTACTATTATGATTGATTATTGGAAATATGACGTTGAATTCCTTCCGGATAAAAATAATCATTTAGAAATTCAAAAAGAACATTTTCCCCTTACTGTAAGATTATGATTCAAAGATGGGAATGGCAAGGAAAGGATCTGTAAAGTACATGACTGCGTGCTTGTGGTTGATAAGCATAAGAAAATCTTTTTTACTTATTTTTACTTAGGGGCTTCTTGGGACAAAAGGAGTTCCTTTTTATATGTTGCAATATGTTTTTTTTAGGTGGTGTGAAAAAATTTGCTCAACAAAGTACATATGAAAAGTGGATACTCAATCGGCCGTTTCAAGCCAGGATGGTTGATGATTTGCGATCACTTGCTGAATTGGAAAATGTGACCCCAAACCCAAGGAAATTCTTGCATGAAAGGGAGATCAAATAATCAGAGGAAAATGTTGGCAAAATTGTCACCGTCATGAAATCAAACTTCATAAATCCATTTGCTGATAAAATTGATTGAATCGGCTATACAACCTTGCATCCATTAGACCTCTTTCAGAAGAAATATTGGAAGAATTGTTGTCTGTTGAAAGAAAAGGCCGAGAAATTTTTCAAGAATTTAGGAAGAGACTCGAAGAGAATTCTGGTCAAGATCTCATGCTGTTTCATGTAATAGAAAGGACACCATGGCAGAGATACCATAACCCAAAGAAAATGGCAAAGGTCAGAGCAAAGGAAAAAACAAGAGTTGTGTCAGTTCAAAGGGACACTTTCCGTCTTGTGATGGCTAAGGCATGCAAGGAAAATTCTACGATTGGTGTTGACAAGGCATTGCCTACTCACTTGCCCCTGTACCACTGTCGCTGGAAACAAGTGATGGGCTGAGGAGGAAAACCACGAAAATCAAATTGTTTGATGCCGCAATTCTACTATTTTCGAAGATGAGTCCATTGAAAATCCAACCTGCCACATAGGAGATCTAATTACCACTACTCGATGCATCGTGACAGTTCCAGATACCTTCAGAGCATTTGCCAAGAAATCGCTTCACGAACTCCCTTGAAACTGCAAGACAGTGTATGTCGCATGTGGTACCTACGCTGCTCGGTTTACTAAATATGCTGAGAGACAGCTTAGAGGTTAAGGCAAAGAATTCGTAATCAGGGATCCAGATATCAGAATCCCACAAGATTTTAAGCAGCTTCTCAACAATGGAAATAATGAAGAAAGACTGTTGGAGCTCATCAAAGAGTTATGGAAAGATCAAACAGGAAAGGCATCAAGCTAAGTGCACATGGGATAGAGGAGGTCTGGGAACTAAACACCAATAATGAAGAGGCTGACACAAAGATTCCGTATTTTGCCCACCATGCTTTGGAGAACAACAATGGTAAAGTAACCACTTGCATCGTGAAATCACCTCCAGGAGACATTGACATTCCTGTTGTTCTCTTAGGAAGCCAATCATCAAACTTAAAGACTTACATAAAATAGGAAAGCACAGAAGATTACTTGAGTTATCGTCTTGTGAACTTTCTTTACATCAGACAGAAGCTTTTCTTGAAAACCTTTTGTTGAAATTTATAACTTGGATGTCTACTTGGATTGTAATTGTACTAAATTTGGCAAGAAATCTCAATAAGTGGTACTTACCAGTCTTAACCTTGACTATCATGTTTCTTTTATTCGATTTTCTGATTGCTCAATCCTGAAAAACATAGGGTTAGGTTTGGACCTTACAAGCACTTTAAGTTGTAGACCACCAAGTAGGAGATTACAAGATATAACATAAAAGTTGCTTTTCGTACTTAGTATAAGATTACATCTTACCTCCCTGTCTTTTTTTGAAACCATCTTGCCATTTTTGATATTGATAGAAATCTGAACACAATGGAAAGGATTAACCGTATAGCAGCTGGAAATGTAACTCCAAAATTTCTCTTTAACAAGTGTGCAGGTATCTAGCTGCATTTAGCTACGAACTATTTTTGGATGTTTGGACAAAATGAGAAATAACAGGATAGCAAAAGGTGAAGTGGCAAAATGAGGAAATGAAGAAAGATCAAATAGTGAAATAGTAAAATTACATAGTTATGATGCTCTCCCAGCAACTTTCTCGTTGATCAAATGCAATGACATTAACAAATAATATTCAAATTTAATCTGATTTCCCTTGATTTAATCTACTTTCATTGTCCATCGGTACTTCCAATAGGGTTCCCATATAACATTCAGGACAAAAGCTAAAATCCAAGAACAAAATGTCTGGACGGGATTTTGTCAACAGACTTGTACACCAAGCCTAACATGTTTTTTCTTCCTTTGCCAAAAGAGAACAATTCCTAAAAAGTCGAGTTTGTCTTGAAAACACTGTGCGGGAATGAAAGTTTAATCTTTCGCAGGAAGGTTTTGGTAATTGATAAGATTGCAGTTAAGCAAATGGCCGCTGTGAGGAATTGAACCCAAAAATATTGTAAACTACATAACCTTTGTTTTTAAGAGTATTTCCCTGTCAGTTTTTTCACGATATTTCAGATTTGATTTCAGATTCTAAAATTTCTGGGAGTCAAGCTAGGGCCTAAAAAGACGGGGGTGAAATGGATCATTGACACCATTTCTGCCCATGATAGGAGTAATTAAATCACACATTGGGACTAAAATTTTTGAAAGGTGCTCGATGATAGACAAGAATTTGACACAACCACTTTACATCACAGAGATCTGGCACACAGCTATCTGACTGCGTTTTTGTTGGGACACTTGTAGGCCAGAGTAGGGGTTAGAAAACCCTATTGTTTTTACAAAATTAGCCCGAAATGGAAATTTGAAATTCACTGCTGTTATCAGCGATGTCTACCTGATGAATTGAGCAAATAAAAAATTTCTTGTTCTATGCAGTTTAACTGATTTAATGGAGAAGCCTTGTCAGTAACCATTTGATTGAATGCAGTCCAGAAGCCGTGGAGAGGTAACTCTTTGCCATTCTTTTCAGAAGGGAGAGATCCAGTCAAAGACCAAGCTATGTCTCGTTACAAGGACAAATCAAGGGCTTCCCGACAATTGTCGTCCACAATAGATTCTAATAAAGGGGGTCTAGCTATCTTCCCTATTTTATACGAAGGTGCTGAGCCAGGCAATAAATCAGCAGTGTCACTAATGTCTAGTGCCCTTTCGATTTCATAACATTGCCTAAACTATTACTCCAGCAATCTAGTATTGTCTTGTATATCATCTGGGATGCCATTTGGTGACAAAATTACTCATACCATGGAAAGCGATGGTGTCAATGATGGATTTTACCCCCGTCTTTTTTAGGCAATTTCTTTAGGAAATTTTAGAGAATGTTCCCAAGGCGAATCTGAAAGATCGTGAAAAGCTGATAGAAAAAAAAGGTTAGGCAGTTTGCCAAACTGTTGGGCTAAGTTCCCTGTCCAGTAGGGTTAGGGTCAGTATTCAGTAAGGTTAGGGTTAGTAGGGTTAGGGTTAGGGTCAGGGTATAAATCCATGATATGAATATGGAACTTTTCGTTAGCTTAATACTTCTTAGATGAATTAGTCCAGAGTAAAGAAATTAAAACAAATGTAGTCTAATATCTGTTACATTTGACACTTTTTTAATTGCCTCCTTGTTAATGACATATGATGCAATGTGTAATATTATATTTGAAATGCAGCAACTCAAAAAGATGTAATCTTGATACAGACAGTAAGAAGTGCAAAGTTTTGCCAGAGAAGTGAGTAATTTCTTTCTTTGGGTTTCAGCCGTGTCATACAAGTAAGCCTTCACTAAATCATGTAATTTTAGATAAGGAATCTCCGTTTCTTCTGAATGTAGCCACTGAATATAACACAACAGATTGGATCTGGCAGATATCCAGTCCAGTCTAGATGATCTTGCTTCGGTTGCAGAGTTGAGCACGTTGGAGACCATTTTTGTCAAGCAGGATTCTCTTCACTTCAGTCAGTCAAGCAGGATAATTTGCCAGATAATATTACTCCAGCTTATTGTTTATTTTGCATAAAGCTTCTAATTTTTATTCTTGGCTAACTCTCTAATCTCCAGAGCAGGGTTACTTTTCTGGCTTCGTAGCTCCATGCTCCAAGAAACTCCAAAACAATGTTAGGCCAACCTCATTGATAGCAGTAAAAGTCCTCATTCCTCATTGAATTGAATTTCTGCCGTAAGTGAAGACAAGGCTACCAACTCAAAGTGAGGCCAATCTTTTCAGCGGGAAAGTTTTGGCGGGATTTTGGGAATTCGGTAAACCATATTCTGATTCTCAGAAAGCGTTCAAAATAAAGCATAATTTGATCAACAACAAAGACTGCTTTGAATATCGCCGTAGAAATTGCAGAAACTGCCAGTATGGCCAGACATTTATCTCCGAGAAAGGTAGCGTTAAATGTACATTTTACAATTGCGTCCCAGCATTGCACCAATTGGAGGCAAGAGAACAAAGTCTTACACATGGTTTGAGTGAGGAAATAGCTCCCAGAATTCAAGGTGAAGAACTGAAGGTGTTAAGTCCGAGACAGGAGACCCCAAGCAAGAATATTGATGTCGAGTCTGAAGGTATTTTACGAATATATTTTCAGAATGATGTTTGATTTTGAATTGTAACCATAACAATTTGCTATCATTGCTATTATTATTATTGTTATTACTTATTATTGTTATTATTATTGTTATTATTATTATTTTTAGCGAATAAAGTTAAACCACAATCACAAATAACAGAAAAAATTGAAAAAAAACACAACTGTTAAAACCATACGCTTTTGATTTAAGAATCTCCCTCAGTCCTTTAAAATTTGGAACAGCCAAGTGTTTATAGGAAAATATTTCCACATTATTATTATCATTCTTATTGTTTACGAGCTTTATATTATCATTATTATTATTAGTTTTATTATTTTATAAATCCTTTATTACATTATTTGTATCTTGTAAAATACAGAGAAAAAAATTATTTTTCCAATTTGTAAGTAATTCAAAAGGATTGATTGATTGTTAATATTGAATCTAAATAAATAACCAACAACAACAAAGGGCAAGATTATTCAAAATTATGAAACTGATCTGGACTTATGCTGAGTTAAATTTCTGCTTTTCAAGGATCCCATCCTTCCTCAAATAACTGTTATCTGGTTCAATATCTCCAATACCAAATGAAGACTTGACTTCAACTGTAATACCAATTGATTTAGAATTTGAAATTAAGCCACTGATAAATGAAGCTCAGAGCAAATACTGCTTTGCTTCTACCATTGAAAAGATGGTGAAAGGGAAATTGGTGCACAAGGATGTTTTGGATCTCCAGGTAATTGATGGTAAGCTGAAGGTTTAATGCACAGGATGCTCCTTGATTGTCAAGAATCGAAAGCTGATTGACCCAGGCTGCAAGACAAAGGCACTTTCAAATGTTAAGGCTCATCTGAGAACGCCCTTCCACTCTTAGAATGTTGTAGCTTATCTTGAAGGCATCCAGAAAAATGCAGCTTTCACAGTGGAATCACATAGGAGTGAGGTGGAATATAAGGTTAACGAGGTCAACTTGAAGTATCAGGGAAGATATGAACTGCTTGGACTGTCCAATTTGAAGCAAGCTGATGGAAAGGTTCGATGCACTATCTGCAACCAGGAGTTTCTCTTGTTTCCACAAAGAGGAAGCTTGAGCAACAACTGAACGCCCATTTAAAGCAACACGGCAAAACTGAATCGCCTAAGAAAAGAAAGCAAGCTTCTATTGAGAGCTTCATTGTGAAGAAATAGCCTAAGTCATGACTATCAACAGCAGATGATGCTTCAGTGTGCCATGGTCTATGGCAAAATGAAATGAACATAGGGGATAAGTCGTATGATCTAAGAGTTATAAAAAAGTCAAATGAAGTTGGAAGAACCATTGATGGAGAAGTTGTATGGTATGCTGAATCTTACTATCAGAATAATTTTGAAGAGTCTTCCATCAATGGGACATTAAGGTCTGTCAGTTGCGAGCATATTCTGTATGGAAGCAAAAATTGAACTTGTAGCAAATACAATGCTTTGAAATCAGAAAAAGCCTTCATCCTGAAAGTTAAAAGATATAATGCAGCTAAGGTAAAAAATATCAAAACTACTCCAGCATTCCCTGATCTCTCGAAAGCTAGAAAAGGTAATCTAACTTTGCAGCAAAAGTTAAAAAAGTATAATAGCTACTGGGTAATGATGAAGGAGCAGCAACTGACAATATTGAACCTCAGCAAACAAGCCGCAAGAATAAAAGCTTCTAAGCAAAAACTCTCATCAAAAATAGCAGAGAATACCAAGCATGTTGATGTTGGTGCAATCTGCTATTATCTAAATCACGCATACGAGAAGGGTCTAACCTCATCGAAAAGTAAGATATTAAAGATCATGAAAAACATTGCTCAAAACTTCAACAGGAAATCACCAAGATATTGTGCAATTACAAAGAAATTTTATGATGCATTAAGGATTGTTGGTGAACCTAGGACCTCAAGACTTATTGCAAGCAATCTGATCGGCCCATCAGATGAAACACAACGAAGGTCCAGAAAACACTTTGTTACTCAGGATCGCCCTGAAGGTCTTGCAGAAAACAAATTTCAGTCTGCAGGGTGTACAGAAGCGTACAGAGCTTTAAAAGACTAATTCCGAGTAGTAAGGGAGGTGCTTGTGCGAGCGGCAGAGGATAAAATCAGCATTAGATGCGATCCCTCCTTTGTACACAAGGTTTTAGCAGATGCAGATGCATACGACCGACTCCAGGCTGCATTCCAATGCAACAGAGTAGCGGGTTTAACAAGAGTTGTCATGCTATACCCCCTTCATAAAGATTTACCATCGATGGTAAACTTGCAACAAATATGACCATAATATGGTAAACCATCAATGGGAAAGAATCAAGCTCCTGTACGATCGATACCTTCTTGGTGTGCTTGGGCCCTTAGTCGGTTATGGATCTGATGGAGACTCACGACAAAGGAAACTACATTTTACTCAATGCTCTAGAGGCAAACAAAGATAGCCAGAGGTATCAACTTCCTCCTGAAAATTTGACAATGAGTGGGAAAATTGTTCAAGTCGCAGGGAAGAGCACAATCGAAAACCTCTCTGATCGAGATTACATACACAATGGAAAGAAACTGGTTAATCATCTAATACATGCATCATGGCTGCTTTATATTGGGGAAAATTTGTGTCATATGAACCATCTCCAGTTGCTTCATCATAACAATGAAATAAATAGAATAGAATATTGTCTACAGCAGCAAGTTATTGATAGACAGGATAGAATTGGGAAAGTGCCCAAAGAGTGATATTCCCAAAAGTAAGAGCCGCATTGAAAAAGATTAATGATGGTGAAGTGCGACCACGAGAAAATGTGAGTGGAACAATTGTGTACCTAAGACTTGTGTGGCTTTATGTGGGATTATTTTATTCACTTGAAGCATCATTACTGGAACGAGTCAAATATGCTTCACATGCTGCGCATTTTCTAAGAATATGGAGAGTCTGGATACATATTAGACCAGGCGGAGAATACGGCAAGGGTAACATCTCTCCGAACTTTGTGTGACTATGATATTTAGCTACCCAT
>WUAR02032014.1:0-10099 GCA_015164055.2 Chrysaora achlyos
TGGAGAAATTTTGATATGAAAGAAATCAACACAGGTTTGCTTTATGAAGATCAAGATATCCAGTGATGTATGGATAACCTGACGTTTAAATTCTCATCTTCAATCACTGTTGTAAACAAAAGGGCAAGAAGAATTATGACAGAAATTGAATCCTTGAAGTAAAAAAGTTGCAAATGGAAAAAAATGAAGAGCACATTTGTTTTTAAAGTGACGTCACACTTGAAGAATTGAAAAGTTTAATAGAAGGGAATGAAGTTATTGAGAAAAAACTTCGCTCTCTGGAAGAAGAAAGAAGAACTCTTCAAACAAATTTCGAGAAGGAAAAGCGATATTTGAGGAAGAAAAGATGGCTTTTTCCGAACACAAGAGATCAGTTCAGGAAGAAAAGAACTCTTTCAATGAAGGATCTAAAGCTTTGAAAAAAACATAAAACAAAAAGATTCAGAGCGGCAGAGAAAAGAAGAAATTTCTTACGTCCAATAAACCTACAAATAGTACTTCAGTAAAATTTCTGCGTTCTGAAGATAAATGCTTTGATTAAAAATAGATTTTAGTAATAGGAAATAAAAATTAGCACAATCATAATTATGAAAAATTCTGAACTGATCAAACAAAACACTGAAATTGAATACCACATCAAAGCACTAAAGGATTTCGTGGTTGAGTTGAGCAATGATCAGTTTTCAAAGAGAGATAGAAAAGAATACTTATATCATATCTTCCAGACGGCAAAAATAAACGCAAATACCAGGGACTTGGGCTTGGATAAGTCACAAGATACAGAAAGGTTTGATGAAGGAACTCACAAAAGAAAAAGGAGAAACCACGAAGCAAGAGTTAGATAATAAGAAACTTCGCGAAATTATTCGCAGGCTCTAATCTCGATAGAGAAACTGTTTTAGAAGATTATTTTTGTCTGTTTTAATTTAAATAGTTTGATTATGTAATATGAAACATAGATTCAGAATTCTTCTTTTTCTGATTTAGTGATGTTAATTTCTTCATCTGTCGTTGATGAGAAGATCAATCGAACAAATAGACTTTGCTTTCTTTTACTCATTTTGAAACTATTATAAAGCGTTTTGATATGACAAGATTAACTATCGCTTTATTGCCTCAGCCAGGTAATCGACGTAGATTTTTAGTTATCATTAGATCTTAATTTTTCGCACAAATATTATTTTCTCGTCTAACTACACTATCTTCTTGCTAGTATGTCATAGAGTAGCACAACCCGTCATGCCCAAATCCAGCTTCTCCAATTTTTTTGTTGCCTTCCATATACATTGCGTGACGCAGCTTTAGTTATCCTTTTTCTTACCTTCATGGCTCTAACGCTATGAGACATTTTGTCGATTTCATATAATTTTTCCAAAATATCTGGGTTGTAAGCCATCTGGGACGCTCAAAACAATTAGTGAATCTACTACCTCGTTTGCTTCAATTGTTGTTTTACAAGTCATATTTTGTTTGTTTTTGTTTTATTTTTTTGGGGAAATCCACGAGCATATAGGACTTTCAAAGGATATGGGAGGTAAAACCAAGGTGTTAGGAATCCCCTGGGATATTGACCAGGACACCATTGGATCTGATATTGGAATAGATGCACAAAATCCAGCCATGATTATTACTAGGAGTGAAATTTTAAGTACTTTATATGGCACACCCACTAGGTCTTTTTGTCCCGTTGCAGTAAAGTTCTCTTTCAGAATTTGTGTATTGTGAGCCTTGACTGGGATGACCAGATGAAAAGGTCAAAAGATGGGAAGGATAGATAAAATACTTAGATAAACTAACAAGTATTCTCTCTATAGTTGTGTTATGAAAGATTTGGATGGTGAAATCATCAGTAGATGTTTTCATGGATTTGGTCACGCGAGTAGTTTTGCTTATTGCGCAATGATTTTTATTGTTGTTAAAACTTGTAAAGGTGTATACACAATGCTAATATTTAGTAAAACTAGAGTAGATCCTTGAAAGCCTGTCTATCCTTTTTTTGAGCTCAAGTCGGCTCGTATACTTGCTCATGTCGGCTAAGATTTTGTTAAAACAGTTCTTAGTTTTAAATTAAGAATTGATGAGACACGACTATGGCTGAACAGTAAAACTGTCCATTTTGGATCCATAACCTGGATGAATAGAAACATTTTGCAATGCAAGTAAAATAGGAGTAAGTGCTCTTTGGTGGGACGTGCCAATTTGGTTGAAAGTAGCAAAGTAAGATTTGCCCAGTAACTTTGACCCCAAAGAGTCAAATGAGGCTGGCGAAGAAAGAAAGGCTACTGTTATGACAATTATTGCGCACTTTAAAACACTTGTCTCAAACTCTTCGTTCTCACAATTTGTTCCATTGCTGAAGGACAGGAAGTGAGAATGTGTTAAATACATGAAAGTTAGCTACAGCTTACCATAGTAAATTTGTGCAGATTGCATTTAAGGAATCGGTTAATTCTCTTGTGGCAGTGGAGGAGCTAAATGACGTGAAAAGTTATCAAGTCTGAATTCAAGCTTTAACAAATTAAAACGACGTCACAAATGAAAAATAAATGTGACGTAACAGTCGAAAAACGCCGCATTAAATCAAATTAAGAAAAAAAGCAGTCATTCTTCAAACAGTTTAATTAATGTTGGTGTATTTGAGCAAAATTGGAGAAAGATTTATAAGCAATATTAATCTCCAATCTTTGACACGGAGACTTTTGCGTAACGCTAGTTACGACTGAATCTTTCATTCGTTAGTAAAATGCGAAGATTCTAAAGAACCTCTGCAGTGATAAACTTTTGAAGGCAAGAAGCAAATCATCCAGAATCAGGTATCGAAAATGGCAATCAAGAATCACCTAGAGCTTATGGAGTCATAGGCCGACGACTGGAAAGACTAAAAAGAAGGATAGATACTTAATTAATACGGAAAACAAATAATCAGGGATTTGGAGAAAGATTTCAAACAAGAAAAAGATAAAAGATCTAAAAAAAATAAATTGGAGCGTACAGATGTAAAGAGGTATCCAAGCGTCTTAAAGTTGTTAGACAAGTCTGTAATAAATTAAGCATCTTGTAAAAAAATTTCGGGGTAAAAGACATCATCGGAGATTTGTATTATGAAGATCAAGATATCCGGTGATGTATCGATAACCTGATGTTTGAAATTGCATCTTTAATCACTGATGTAAGCAAAAGTGCCAGGAAAAATATAACCAAAACTGTAACATTGAGGTATGAAGTGTTATAGATGGAGAATGAGTGCACACTTCAAGGGCTGACATTGTTGAAAGTAAGGAATGCAGTTATCGAGAATCAAAACTCGGCTTTGTGGATAAAAAATGAAAGCTTTTGAAACTGACTTTGAGGAGAAAAATTGATCTCTTAGGGAGATAAAGACAGCTCTTCCAGAACACAAGAAATCCGTTCTGAAAAAAATCAAATCTTTCCAAAAAGAAAGGAAAGCTTTGAAAGAATATCAAAAAACTTTTGAGAGAGAAAGGAATCTCTTAAAGTGCATATGACACGAAAATTCTTGTGCACTCAATTTTTCAAACAAAAATCGCTGATAATGGTAGCGAACTTCAAAAAATAATCAGAAAATAGGGTTTTCTAAACCTAACTCTGGCCTAAAAGATTTCCAACAAAAACGTGGTCAGACTGCTGTACGCCAGACCTCCGTGACGAAAAGTGTTTGTGTGAAATTGTTCTTTTCCGTCGAGCATCTTCAAGAAATCTTATGTCTTAACGTGTGCTTGTACTGTTAACCTTCATCAATTGACATAAATTCTGCAAAAGGGCGTTTCGATCACCAAAGTTCTGCCAGGAAGTGCCTGAAAGAAATTTTAGAATCTTTGCCATATTTTTACATTACAAAATATATCAAAACAAGATAGGCCCGTTACGTGAGAAAACTACAGTAGCAAGTTTCCCAACTTGATAATATTATCATTCGGCAGGACTAACATTATTTGCATATAATGCTTATTTTCAAATACTTAAGATGAATCAAAAACATTTTCCTACTTCAAATCAGAGCCAATGGCTGCAATAAATGTTAGGAGCAAGCTAGAACAAAGAATGAAAAAATCTAGAAAAACTGTCGAGAAGAGTTTAGCATTTAAAAATAATAACATAAAACAAACTTTCTTAGTAGAAATTTACGATTTGAAATGTAAAAAAAGAAGCAGTGATGTTTCTGGAGGAAGGTTTTGCTGTGCTACCGAATTTTCTTTTGAATTTTCATCCCTTCCTGGATTCTGAATTGGAGAGTCAAAACACGACAACAGTTCCCAATCATGATACTGTGCCATCAGTTCACGCACAAAAACAACACAAGGAAATAAGCAAGCGTGGAAAGCTCAAGATGACTGACATGATTGCTATTCTTGTTGCATTTACGCAAAAAACTGTAGACAATATGATACTTTCGAAGCTAAACAAGAGGGAAAGGTGTTTAACAAATTCTAGACTAGGTCTATATTTGCATAATCTGAATAACGTAAAATAAATTGATTCTGTATGTATTTTGCTTCTACAAAGAACGCAGAACCCACAGAATTTATCTTACTCACCAAACACTCATAGAATTAGTTCCATGACAGATCTTGTAGTTGGCTGAATTCCATCTTCATCCTCTGTCCTGTCTCAGGCCGTTCTAGCTGTCTCCTCATCAACCAAGCATTCTGTCTATGAAACCAGTCGATCGTTCTGGTAGGGTAAATATTGATCACCAGTTGCATTAGCGAGTTTATCCTCTTTACTTTCTTCAAAATTCAAAATCTTTGTGTTCGAAAATTGTCAGGCATATTCAAAAGCACAAGAACAAACTTCTTGCCGTACTAATTTTTGTTGACAATGATCTAGCTTTCTTAATGACACAAACACTTTAGGTCAAATCTAAAAAAAATCTTGACTCTATCATCTGTGAAAGAGTTTTGAGTAAAATTTTGACTTTAAAGTGTTATAGCTACGTAAGTATTTAGTTTTCGAAAGTTTCATGTTGATTTTTGTGATCAACACAATCGAATTAGATGAATAAGGGTTATAAAAATTTTCGTGTCATATGCACTTTAACTGCAAGTAAGAGTGACCTTGATGCCAACTGCTAAGGGTTAAGAGGAAGATGTGGTGCGATTTTGGAAATGCCCATAAAAAAACGAAGTATTAGAAGCAGAATCAGCCAAATCAGTGGCACACGGCAAGAGGATTCTAGGAGTGGCCATATTTGGCCAATAAATCTATTTCGGTCAAAAAGAAGTCGCTGGTGAAAGAAAAGGATTCAGGTGGGCATAGAAAAGTAGTCTGAAATCGGTATGCATTAAATTAAATCGACGTCACAAATGAAAAGTAAATTTGACGTAACAATCGAATTGCCTTGCAATATATTGATAAACCTATAATAAAACTAGGAAACAAATAAGCAGTCATTCTTTAAACAGTTTAATTAACGTTGGCGTATTTAAGCCAATGTTGATGAAGATTTATCAGCAAAAATGATTTCAATTTTTTAAGACGGAGACATTGACATAACGATAGTTACGACTTCTTCGTTGGTAAAAACGAAAAACGTGAGCAAAGGATAATTTGTAAAAACGAAAAATCGAAGATTGCAAACAAAGCTTCTCTAGTGATCACGGTGCGACTGAATAAGGTACATTCAAATCTAGTATACTTGTAACATAATTTTTAGTTAATTCACACAGATAAGCGGTCTGTTAACACAGAAATTAATGAATTTACTGATACGTTAAATGCACGTTGATTGATTCTAAATACATATATATTTTTGTAGCCAAAGCAATTTAATGAAAAACATTTATTGGCATGTTTTTATCTCCAATATTTTTGAAAAAGAAACAGGGTTTTTGGAAAAGAAACTCTGCAATAATAAACATGTGAGAGCAACAAGTAAAGCATCCAGATTGAGGAAGCGAAAAATGAAGATCAACAATCAGCTAGAGCTGACTGAGAGTCTAAAGTCCCTGGCAAAAGACTGGAAAATCTAAAAAGAAGTTTGATGGCACTGCTGGTTGCAGGAATGATAGCTTTCAACAGTAAAAAACCAAGGAAGATTTGAAGAAAGATTTTAAATGAGAAACAGAAACAAAAGCGAATAAAGATGCCAAGCGTTTGAAATATCTGAGACCAACCCGTAATAAATTCAATATCCTGTAGAAAGATTTAGGTGTAAAATACATCATTAGAGATTTGCATTATGAAGATCAAAATATCAAGCGATGCATCGATAACCTGACGTTTAAATTCTCATCTTCAATCACTGTTTTAAACAAAAGGGCCCAAACAATTATGACAGAGTTTGAAACATTGAAGTAAGAGGAGTTGTAAATGGATAAAGTTGTAGAGCTCATTAGGTTTTAGAATGAATTCACACTTGAAGAGCTGAAAAGTTTGATAGAAAGGAATGCAGTTATTGAGTTAAAAAAACTCAGCTTACTGGGCCAAGAATTATTGAACAAATTTCGAGGAGGAAAAATGATATCTTGAGAAAGAAAAGATAGCTCTTTCCAAACACAATGAAATAGTTCAGTAAGAAATTAAATCTTTTAATGAAGGAACTAAAGTTTTGAAAAAAAAACATAAAGCAAAAAAGATTCAGTGTGGCGAATACAAGAAGAAATACCTTAGGTTTAATGAACCTACATGTTAAACTTTAGTAGAACTTTGCATTTTGAAGATAAATGCTTTGATCAAAAATAGCTCTTATTGAAGATCTTGAAGACAGCCGAATTGTTTACTGGTTGTGGACCAAACTCTTCTATCTGCTACTAAGATCAGCAATACTCTGTGGGAGATATCTTAGTGAAACGGTAAATCAAGTTGACAAAATGATTAATAACAATTAAGTTATAAAGGTAAGAAAGAGGTTAATTGAAGCTGTGAGCTGGATTTAGACATGAGGGGTTAAGTTACTCTATGACCTGCTAGCAGCAAGATAGGAAAACAAAAATCTACAACCATCACCTGGCTGAGGCAATAAAGCCATCATCTTGTCATATCAAAACACTTTGTAATAGTTTGAAAATGATTAAAAGAAAGCAAAGTCTATGTTTTTTCGATTGATCTTTTCATGAACAACAGATAAAGTAATCAACAGCACTAGAGCAGAAAAGAGAACAATTTGAAATCTATATTTCATGAAACATAATCAAACTTTTTTAATTAACACAGACAAAAAGAATCTTCTAATAGAGATTCTTTATCGAGACAAGTGCCTGCCAATGGTCTCACCAGCTATCTTCATATCTAGCTATTGTTACGTGTTTTTCTCTTGTTCTTTTGTGAGTTCCTCCATCAATCTCTCATGATAGTTTGTAAGTTATCAAAGCTCAAGTGCCATGACTTTTTGTGTGCATTTCTATTCCCTGGATGATCTAATGAAAGTTTTTCCTATCTCTTTTTTTTCATCTATCTCATCTCAATCACCATATCATTTAGCGCTTTGATCTGGTATTCAATTGCAGTGTCTTTTTTCGATCAATTCAGATGTTTTCATCTTTAAGATTAAACTTTTATTGCCTCTTTTAAAAAGAGCTATTTTTAATCAAAGCATTTATCTTAAAAACGCAAAAATTCTACCAAAGTTTAACTTGAATCTTTTTTGTTTTATGTTTTTTTTTTAAAGCTTTAGTTCCTTCATTGAAAAAATGTATTTCTTACTGAACTAATCTCTTGTGTTTGGAAAGAGCTATCTTTTCTTTCTTAAGATACCACTTTTCCCCCTCGAAATTTGTTTCAATAATTCTTCTTCCAGAAAGCTGAGTTTTTTTAACTCAATAACTGCATTCCTTCCTATCAAACTTTTCAGCTCTTCAAGTGTGAAATGACTCTAAAATCTAATGAGCTCTGCCATTTCATTCATTTAAAACTCCTCTTACTTCAAAGTTTCAATTTCTGTCATAATTTTTCTGGCCCTTTTGTTTAAAACAGTGATTGAAGATGAGAATTTAAACGTCAGGTTATCGGTGAATCGCTGGATATTCTTGGACATATTGCAAATCTCTGTTGATGTCTTTTACACCTAAATCTTTTTACAGGATATTGAATTTATTACGGTTTGGTCTGAGAAGTTCAAACGCTTGGCATCTTCACTCGCTCTTATTTCTGTTTCTGATTTGAAATCATTCTACATATCTCTCTTGATTTTGTACTGTACGTATCATTCCTACAACATGCAGTGCTATCATACTTTTTTTTAGTTTCCTTTCGTTTGCCTGTGACTTCAGACTCTCTATCAGCTCTAGCTGATTCTTAATCGTCAATGTTCGTTTCCTCATTGTGGATGCTTTTTCGTTTCACAAGTATATTGCTGCAAAGTTGCTTTCAAATGCTCGCTTTCTTGCTAGGAACTTTTGTACCCAGCATGTTTTTGGCTTTGCTGTTTCTTTTCCAAATATACTGGAAATGAAAACATGCCAATCAATGTTTTTCATTAAATTGCTTTGGTTACAAAAATATATTAAAATTTAGAATTGATCAAACGTGCATTTAACGTATCAGTAAATTCAGTAATGTCTGTGCTAACAGACCGCTTATCGGTGTAAAGCATCTAAAAACTTATTTTTCAAGTATATTAGACTTGAATGTACCTTTTCCAGTTGCACCGTGATCACTAAAAAAGGTTTGATTGCAATCTTCGATTTTTCCGTTTTTACAAATCATCCTTTGCTCACGTTTTTCGTTTTTACGAAGAAATCGTAACTATCGTTATGCCAATGTTTCCGTCTTAAAAATTCGAAATGTTTTTTGCTGATAAATCTTCATCAACATTGGCTAAAATTCACCAACATTCATTAAACTATTTTAAGAATGATTGCTAATTTGTTTCCTAAATTGATTAAAGGTTTATCAATATATTGCAGGGCAATTCGATTGTTACGTCATATTTATTTTTCATTTGTGACGTCGAATTAATTTGCTACGGGCTGATTTCAGACTTAATAAATTTACTTCTCGTTTTAGCTCCTCCGCAGTCACAAGATAGTTAACCAATTCTTCAAATATTAACCTTCACCAATTTACTGCGGTAAGTTAATTTTAAGGATAGACTGTGTTACCTTTCTTTTCAAAAAGTGTTTAATCTCAATTATAACGCACCTAGGACAATTACAGCAACTATTAAAACAGACTAACTATGACACTTCTAACCCACAGTCACGAAAAGGAGATTTTGTTTTGTCTAAACTAAATATAATGCAAGAAACTGTTCATGCGACGCACCGGCCTCTTTTTGCCTGCGTAACTAATTCATGTACGGTCGGTGATTGACACCGAAATAGCCAAATTTCCTCCGCAGAAACACGAAGTGTTTACCTGTACAAGTAGAAAAAAGTAAGGGAAAAAGAGAAGAACTTGAATAAAATATAGCTAGCTCCTTCCTGACCCCCTGAAGCCCTGCATGTTGTAGGAATGATACTTACAGCACAAAATCAAGAGAGTTTTGTATAGTGATTTCAAACGAGAAACATAAAAAAGAGCGAATGAAGATGCCAAGCGTTTGAAATTTCTCAGACCAAACCGTAATAAATTCAATGTCCTGTAGAAAGATTTAGGTCTAAAAGGCATCAACAGAGATTTGCATTATAAAGTTCAAAATATTCAGCGATGCACCGATAACATGACGCTTAAACTCTCATCTTTAATCAGTGTTGTAAAAAAGTAAAAAAGAGCGCCAGGACAAGCAATGAAGTAAGAGGTGTTTGAGATGGAGAAAATTGCAGAGTTCATTTGGTTAAAGAATGAATTTACACTTGAAGGGCTAAAAAATCTTAGTGAAGAATATAGTTATCGAGAAAGAAGACTCGGCTTTCTGGAAAAAGAAATCACAAAATTGTGAATGAATGAAGTTATCGACCGAGTAAAATCTTTCAATGAAAGAACTAAAGCTTTGAAAAAGACATCAAACAAAAAATATTCAGAGTGGCAAAGATAAGAAGACATACCTTAGGTTGAATGAACCTACAAGTTATACTTCAGTAGATTGTGTACCGACTTTGTTTCAGTACACTAAGTCACAAATTACGAACTTGTTTTGAATATTTTCTTTAATGAATCAACATAACAGAACTTTAAATGAGTTTAAATAACATAAAAAGAA
>WUAR02032125.1:0-10098 GCA_015164055.2 Chrysaora achlyos
TAGTCCATCGTCTCTGTATAGTCCTATGCTTATGTCGAGGTCTTGCAGTTGGGAAAGCAGAAAGCTTCCTACTAGCTCGCATGTTTCCGCACCGTCGTAGCTGCCCATGGTCACGTCGAATGTGCCGTTGCCTTTCTTTTCCCAAGGTTGGTGTTGGTGTATTGATCTGGTAAACCTCGTTTCAGAGTATGCTTGTGTTTCTTATCTTATTCATACCGTAATGTGAAAGTGTTCTGCTGCATGTGTTAATTTGCTATAAAATATTTGTTCTTCATTACTCTATCTTTTGACCATGTAGCTCATCCCACATCCTTTATCTTCTTCTAGAAATTTCAATAGAGCAAAATAGACTTTTATCAATAGATTTTTATTTCAATGGCAGATTACATCACTAGAAGAGACTAACAGACAGCTTAGCTCCGAAATTGCGCTGCTTCGTCAATCGAATGAACAATCCATTTTTGAAATTGAAAGTGCTCGAATTGAGATCGATAAGACCTTGGCTCGAGAAAAGGTATCTCACTTTCACTTTTTTTCATTTTGAAGTTCAATTGACCAAAGTTGATTCAGACAATGCAAAACTTGACATTTTCAAGCAATAAGAAATATATAGGCTTCCAAATCCATCAAGCTTAAGAAGAACATATATATGAAAAGAAAGATTGCGATCGGCCGTTTTTCGTTGCAGGACTCTTTTCTCCAAGAAAGATCCGCGATGGAATCAAGGTAAGTTATTATGACAATAATGCCTGGGTTTATTTTTTGATTAATCACTTATCTGAGGAATATACTTCACATGTGGCACAAGGGCTTGAGATAGTGATAATTTCTTTGTATTTTGCGGTGCTGTATAAATTCTAAAAGTCAGTTTACGTTTCCATTAAACTCTTTGAATTATGTCATTATATCTGGAGCTATATGAAAAGCTAGTATCAAACTTACATTAAAATAGCCCTAAAAAACTATCTTCATTTGGAGAGCTGTTTGATACAACAGTTACAAACCTCATATCTGCAGTTATTCCAAAAGAATTCAAGAAGTGCGCCAAGAGGTAGAGAGGCTAAATGATGCTCTTAAGATTAACTACGAACAGAGTGAAGACCATATTAAAACCATCAAGACATTGGAGATTAATTTTGTTGACTTGCAATCAAGGTTTAAAGATCAAGAACTCGAGATGGAAAATAAAATTCATAAAATCAAAGAGCAGGTAGGTGAAACAAGCAGTATATGTTGGTAAGCTGTAGACCAAATTAAAGAAGAGGGGAAACAATTTTTCTTTAAAAATGCAGGGCAATGTCAGTCTAACTGCCAGTTCGGGAGTTATATCAGCTTACCCGAATATAATTTTATTATTCGTTCGAAATATGCGAGCCCGAGTATTGGAATATTGCGTATCAGTATTTTAACATTTAATAATGTACAGTGATTTGCTATTTCGCTTAACTCAGCTAGTATGATATCTTCTGCAATAGATTCTTAATCTCTTTCTTGGAGAATTTTATTGATTACAATTACACAGAACTGCTGTTCTGATCTAGGAATATGTGGAGCAAAGTTTGCGCTCTCATTTGACTGATGTGATTGCTGAAAAGAAGGCTTTTGAAAGTATTATTCTGGCAAAAGAGCGAGAGACTGAAGAACTGAATTATTTTGTAACTACTTTTCATCTTATTTCCTTTGCGTTATCTGACTTTTCTGAAGCACATGCTGTGTCTTTTCGTTTTTTTCTTACACTGACTACGTGACTACGTAAGATTAAATTTTATCAGATTGAAGAATCAAGTATGAAATTGTCAGATCTGGACAATCTCTACAAGAATGCAGAGGAGAGCAAATTCGGTATGTCATAGCTACATGTTCATAACACGTGCGTGGGGTTCCTTGTTGTTAAACCTTATCTGAAGTGTCTATCCTTAATCTGCAGAAATGTTCTTTTTTCTCGACTAAAAATAGAAATACCTAATGAAAAGGAGCGAATATACCAACATACCAATCAAAATTTTAGAGAAGTCTCACCTTGTAGTTTTCTTGGAAACCTTTTTCAAACAAAATTGGTTCTACATATACGTACTGCATAACGTTTGCTTGTTTGATTCGAATAGAAATAGGAAAGAAGCTTGTAAATGCCTCTGGGGAGCTTGCCTCTTTGCAAGAGCACAACAGTCAGCTTAAAGATGAAATCCAATCCATCACAGCTCAACTTACCAGACATCAAGATTTGTCTCTTATGGAGCAGGTTAGTATTTAATAAGGATAAAGGTGAAAAAATAAACTTTCAATGTCTTGAAAGTAATATACCAAACGTATTGGGCATTTAAATTTTCTTTTTAAACAATTTTATCTATATTATTTACTTTTGCCACCCGTGTCTCTCCTGGTTATAGTTTGCTTTAGTCAGCCTGAGGCAAGCAGTAAACTTCCAAACAATATTAAATTGGCACATATTTAAGGTGGACAAGGTATTATCTTAGGGTTCCTAATTCAAGGTAACTATTGAAAACGCAAATAAGTCGGGTTTCTGTGTACCGATGTACACGGCATAAGCAATTTTATTATAAAAAAAAAACAAGAGGTGTTCTTTCTGAAGGCCCTTAAACTGTGAAGTGTAACTAGACAATATAAATATAACTTTACCGTAGGTTTAATATCATTTGAGGAAGGGATTTTTATAGCTTTTTCAGTCTTTATTACACTTTTCTAGGAGAAGTTTCAAATAGTTGTTAAGGAGCTGAAAGACGAACTGGATATGCTTAGAGGAAGCATTCAAAATGAAAAACTCGAAAATGAAAAGAAATTACGAACAACGAGCTCGGAAGTTTCTCAACTCAGAACAAACATTGTGAAAATAAATCTAGTAAAAACGTTTTGCATCACTTACTTACCATTTTTCACCCTTACTTTTTTATTTGCTTTTAAACAACTTGTTTTTGCAATTTCGATGTTTTTGTGAGACACATTGTTGTATGATTACTGATTGCCATAGGAAAAGGACAAGTTGAAAGATACAGTGCATCGCTTGTCAACAGACCAGCTGGACTTAAATGCAGCTTTGTCCCAACAAAGCAAGGGTAAAACTGCTGCCGAGGCTGCTTTACTTGATATGGAAGCAAAATTAGATGCAACTAGGCAAAAGCATGCAGAACTGGTTCAAACAATAATTGCACTAGAAAATTCCATGAGAAATGTAGAGAAGGTAAAATTGAATCAAAACATAGCATGATGACTTGATATTAGAGTTCAATTCCTAAGAAGTAGCTGATTATTCTTATTGTTCGTTATTTCTTTATTTGCTTCTATTTTTGTTGTATTCCATTTTTTCTTTGATATGCGGTCTGGAAAAAAAACTTACGATAAATAAAGTAGAAATACCAGAAAATGATACTAGGACAACGAGCTTAATTAAACAAATCCCAATTTAGCTAATATTTCGCACAGCCATGCGTTGTTTTTTTTTAAGAAAACCAAGATTGTATTCAATTTTTCAACGTATAATTTGAGATTTAGTTTAAACTATGTGATTGGTGGGGCTGCGATGATGTGCTGTGGGATAGGAAAGTTGTAAGACAAAGAGAGAGAAAGAAGAGTGAGGGGAAAGCAAAAAGGGAAAAAGGAACAGGAATAACAATAGACAGGTTGATTATGTGAATGATATTTGGTGGCGTTTGCAGATCAATGTAAGCATGGAGCAATGGTGAAACGTAAATTATATACATAAACTGAAAAATGCAGATGAAGAACAGAAATAAAAAAATTTTGACTATATGATATATATGAAATATCGAGCAATGTAAATATAATAAATTGCAAAAATTGGTGATGGATAGGCATGGAAGGAAGAGTGTGCGATTATTAGCCAAACCAATGTATTTTTTATAGTTTAACATTCTCGTCTAACATTCTCCAGTTCGTCCTGTATCTGTAGGAGGGATAGTACGTCGCATTCTGGAAATGTCACTCATTAAGCTATGTCTAGAACTATATCGTAATAATTCTTCTAGCTCGAGATGGGTATTTTTATTGTTATATTGTTGCATTGATTTACCATCCACCCTATTTACAACATATTGAAATCAACTACAATCGAAAACTGACTACATTTTAGGTGTCAGGATTTTAAACCACATACTAAAGGAAAATCTCTAAATAGGTAAACTAATCAAGAGGCAGCCCACTTCCCGAAAGAAACTAAAGTTATATTTGTTAACAAAAACATATTTTACTCGAGATCCTAGCTTTATTTCATACCTTATCAGTAGTATGTAAGCACTACATGAATAAAATCTTTTCATTACTTTTGAGGAATCTGATTTGAAGAATAAAATGCTGCAGCAGTTCCAAGAAATGGTTAAGAAGAAGGAGGTCGATCTAACACTACTTACCAACGAAAATAGCAAATTACAATCAGAAGTTTGTCAATACGAGCAGCAGGTTATTTTCTCACTAAACAAATTCTATTCCATCATAGGAAGCCCAGTCTTTCCACTGCAGCGTAATTTGACTCTTCTTAAAAGATCACAATGTATCGCGAAAATATGCAAATATTTCTCAAGATACCAATTAATTATGAAATTAAAATGTTCTGCTACCATTGGAATGTTTATTTTACTAGCAGGTTGTCTAAGTTAAGTTTAAGTAGAATTTAGCAACAAAACGTTTATAGTTCAATGGTTCCTGGTTAAAAAGCTGTTTTTTTGCATTAGCAACCATAATTGGGAAAAAGTTATTGTCAGAATGTATTGCCTGATTGGTCAAGCCCCAAACTGTTCAAAATTTCAGATCCAGAAGAGTAACGCTTTCTGTTTGAAATCTATTTTAAAAGAACTAACACTGCTTTAGTACGAACTATTGTCTTTTACAGGTTGGCAAACTCAATGAGGAAATAGGATTGGCGCAAGAAAATCTCAAAAGATCTTTAGAAAAAACGGCATGTGAGAATAATCTCCTGAAAAACCAACTATCTGACGAAGAAGAAAGCAGGTATATACAATTCATATAGCTTTTTATTTCACCAACAATTGTATCTAGCTACAAGTAGTTTCTAATTCAGCAGTGTGCTTTATTCCAAATGTTTGTAAAATTCCACAGGTAAATTGATGGAATTTGATGTATGGAAGTTATTTCCCTGATTCCTAATGCTCTCAGCTTTCTAAAGAGTCTGTTTCATTTTGAATACAATGCTCACGCATAAGTTGTGAATTTAATTAATCACAAGCAAGGAATTTATTAATTTATGACATTAATTACATTGATGTAATGATAAATCACAGCAACACGTCATACTTTTGCATTGCATACTCACACAAGCACCCCCTTCCGTTTATATCTCCGTCTTACATTCAACTGTGAGTTAGGCTGCGATGTCTGTTTCTCTACGACGACACAATCTTGGTGTGGAGGATTTATTGTCTCATTTCTTTATTCTTGTAGGAATTTTTAGATTAGTTTTTGTCGATACGGCTGTTGAGCTCAAATGCTATTACTGCTGTTTAATGTTTGCTGTTTTTGGCGCTATTGATGTGTTGTGTTTTTGATATGTCTTGAATTAGCTGGAAGTGATTATTTTGAAGGTAAAATTTGATGAAGAAAATGGTTGTGTTTCCTATTGTTGACCTGCATTCAATACGCACGTAAAACACTCTTCTTCGTAGTTGCTTTACAATACGGTTTCATTTTTTAAGGAAGCTACAGTCGGGTATAATTGCAGAATTTCAAAAGCAATTGCTTTTACTTGAGAAGGAGATAGCTGAGAAAGAATCCGGAATAACAAGTCTTTTGCAGACCGTAGAAGAAAAGGAGGACAAGTTAAATGAATTACAGCAGCAGCAGATGATGTCAAAAAAAGAGGTAGAATAGTTTTTTTAGAAATTAGCTGGAAAAGTGTATTTTTACTTTGCATATCGAGATGGACTAGTGTGCCTAACCTGCATAACTACTCCTCAAAATTGTCTGCGTAGTCTATAGTTGTTGAATGGGTTTTGAAAGCGAGGAGCAACCACCTCAGCACTTTCTGGAGCAGACTCTTTTTATCTATTTAGTTAATCCATTTTAAGAAATATTTAGCTAAAGTAATGAAGTTCATCACGCAAGCAAATGAAAATGCTGGCGTAAAAATCACTTTCATGTAATCTTGGTGGTAAATGCCCCTCGTATCATAAAAACTTTGTATATTGTGCTTTATTACAGTTTTTTCCTTCTTGCGGCTGATTTCCAGTCATTAAAAACTGTGGTGTTTAAAACCGTTACAAATGTCATGTGATGAAGAATTTCTGCGTGGAAAATATTCTCAACAAGCCCCTCCCCTTGTCTTTCCGTCAATCTCCCAGCCAGACAAGAGGACCCTATATTTCTGTTACCGCCTAGTGAGGAGTATTTTATTTGTAGAATGCGCTTTACATTTTTCCGTCCAACTTACTTTCATTTTCTAGCATGGACATTCAAATGAACGTGTTATTGAACTCTCAAATGAAAATGAAAGTTTGAGAATGGAACTATTATCGGGAAGTGAAACCTTTGACGAGCTGAAAAGAAATTTTGATGAGCAAACAATAAAAATGGAACATGAATTTCGGAGCCTCGGGTAATCATATGATTTTGCTATGTTAAACGGCATTTTTTTTTTTGATAAATATACTGGACAGATGTTGTAGAAAATCAAGTACCAGAAACAATTCCCGTTGATCTAGAACAATTATTATAACTTGATAAAGGTGGGCTGGACATGTACTTTACCACAAGCCACCCTTAAATACTATGTGACAATTTTCTTTGAAAACATTGAATCAATGAAATGACATATTATTCAAAAAAATCTTTTAGTGACCGATATTCTAGAGAGAGGTACGCATTTGAAACATTCATTGGCCAGCTAAGAAATAACTTAGAAATTTCTCAAGGTCGAGCCTATAAAGAAGCTGAATGGACAAGTTCTTCTGAAGCTAAATACCGAAAGGTCAAGGAAGAATATTCGTCTCTCATAACAGAGTGAGTGAGAAATTTTGTTATTTTTATGATTCATGGTTAAAAAAAGATTTTTAATAATTATGCTGTTTTCGTCAATGTTTTTCTTCTGTCGTTGAATAACTATATCAAAATCTACAGTCTTCTGTCGAGCAATTTTCATATCAAAACTGTTTTGTGTTAGCTTTTATATAAATATATTAATAGACTAGAAGTAATAATCCGTTAGTTAGTGCGCGAATTCTGTTAGGGACACAAATATCGACACATGAAGAATAGCCTAAGGACAGAAAAGTTGCATTTTGAGTTCTAATGTGAAAAGGCGAAATAAAAAGTGTTGATTTCAATGGTTTCAATATGGTACATTTAGTTTTCATTCTGCCGCATTGTAGTTAAAGAAGAGATGTTTCCATCGCAAAAAGCATTTGAAAATGCAATACGTGGTGTCCAATAAGAGGCGGAAGACTATAAAGAATAGAGAGGACAACATCTGCAAAATTATTCATAATTCGGTTTCATAATTCATCAATAGGCTATCAACTCTAGAACTATTAAAAAAATTAAGGTAGAAAACAAACACGTGGTAACTATTGTTAAAAAGACTGCGTTTCACAAGTTATGTGATAAATTGTATTGTGATAAAGAAAACGCTTAACAAAAGAAAACACCTAGCTATGGTTATTGTTTAACAGAATGCAAGTAAAAGAAAAATGTGAAACTGTGCTGCGAGACTTATACTTTAAACATTTTGCCACTAATAGCATGTAAATCAATACAGATACAGACTTCAAGATCTTCTGCAAACTTTCAGTTGAGTTTGGTCAAATTTCGGCTCAATTAAACAAACAAATCATGTGAGGAAAATATGACTTCTTTTTTTATAATATGCAAATTTATGACGCAAACCTTTTTACCAGCTGAAGATAACAAAAGATAACGATAGAAATATGCGCGGACCAGGAACGAAACTTGTTAATATAAAGTTGCTTGCTAATAGTAAGCTCTTGCTGCACTCGCGCAATAAATGTCAAATTTGAAAAGGCAAGATACTTGTTTGTCTACCACTTTCAGTTGTCCAGTTTATGAATTTTCTACTTCTCCAAAAGATAAATCATATTTTTTGTTTTTATTAAAATAATAATTTTTTTAAGAAGAGGAAATAAAAACTAGTATTAACAAGTAGTACTTACAAGACCTCAGCTGATTGATGGAATTTCTTTGTCCAATTCACAGATAATTGATATACAAAGCTATTTTCATTCATGAACCGCTTTGGTTTGTAAAACTATCTAAGAGTTTTCAAATAGTCTTTTAAACTTGGTTTCATTAAGTTTTTGTTAAGCCTGGTTTCCATAAAATTGTAGGTGACGCAAGAGCGTCTTAAAATCCATTTGCTATCAAACTTATTTCATTATTGGAACGCTTAGAAAATTTGTTTTTCAGAATGTCTGTACTTCAAGAAAAGATATCAAGTTATAGTATTGATGAACGCAAACTAGCTTTGAAAGTTGATCACTTGGAAAAAGAGAATTTTGAACTTCGTACTTCGATTGGACGTCTCACAAAGGAGAAGCTGTCGCTGGAGAAATCCTATCATCAACTTGAGAACGAGGCTAAACCTATTCAGGCAAGTCGAGTTCTAAACGACGTAATGAATCAATTGCTGATGATTTATCTGCAGAATATCTGAATTGTTTTAAGATTTGGATAGCAATTATTGCATTTTGATTTTCGATAATTTTCTCTGTATATTACCATTGCAGATGCACTTGATTCTAAACAATAGTACCTAGACTATGGTTAGGATGAGGTTGACATAACATTTGAAGCCCATCACCGACCTCCTGAAAGAGGAAAGTTTTTTTATTGCTTATAGCATTTTCCATGGTGAGAAATCTACTGTGGTTCAAGTACAGAATAAACGAATTGTGGATTTAAAGTTAAACTAGAAAATTTCGGTACTCCTTCCACACTAAAATTCCTGTAATTGGTTCATGACTGTATTGAATAATTTTCAAATAGCGAATAGGTTCCATATGAGTCCCACTTGCGTTTAGTGCTTTCTTGCCACCTTAAATTTGGACAATTCCCCCTCCCCCAAAAAAAATTTGCTGCGGAGGAGAGTGGGGTACGTTGTCGCAAAAAATTATCATATCTATTATCTTAAACACTGATATAGATATGAAACTTCAATGGCAAAATTATACGAAATATATTTGATACGTATACAAATTAGGATACTAGTGAAATTAAATTTTCGGGTAAATAGGTTTCAGGGAGTAGTCGTGGCAAGAATTCAAAGGTGCATTTAAGTAAATGAGCATACAATGCATACTATACCATACGAAGCATACTATTCAGTGTTATAATTCCCCAGAGCTGGGAAGCGAAATCGAAGAATTTGATGCTCTGTTCGTCTGACCTCTTGTATATCGTTAATGCATCTGTGTTCTTTAGCAATTTTTATTTTTAAGAAGTAATCGGCTAATGAGCAACGAAATACTTTGACGTTTTAAACTATTCGCAAATTTTAACATTGGTTTCCTTCATGTGTTTTAGTTGAATCCTACCAAGATGAAATCTACTGATGTCACAGACCGGATCTCGAACATACAACGAACATCAGAACCAGCAAATTTGTACTGGCAAAAAAGATAAAAAAATATTTCTCAGTTTGATTGTTTTGAACAGTACCTAATACGGTTGGAAAAATGATGAACCTTTAATTTTGATATAAAATGGAATTACCACTTTTAAATCAAAAGTAATCAAGATACAAGAACTGGTATCCAAACTGTTTCCTTTTTAATGCGTGGAATAAACTTTCAAATAAGGTTAATGCATCGGAAAGCATTGATGTCTCAAAGAAACGGCTGGAATTATGATCTCAAAATGTACGGGATCACATTAATTTATTTCAATGTAAATATTATCACTTTTAATTTCTTGAAATGTACTTTTAATTTTTCAATTAGCTTTTTCCTTTGTTCCATTTTTATGTACGAAGAATGAGTAAAATGATGTGGTGGTGCTCGCGGAACGCATCCATATATATATATATATATGCTGACACATGATATATATTATTCATAAGTGGGCTACCACAATTGTAATGATTGCCTTGACTGGGATTCGAAC
>WUAR02032236.1:0-10249 GCA_015164055.2 Chrysaora achlyos
GTAGCAAGACTTTTTACAATTTGAAATGCTTTAGATAACTAAACTACTCACCACAGGGTTCAACGACATTTTAACTTCTTCGCCGAAGCGGGTTCTTTCTGCACGAGGCGAGGACATTTGCCATTACAACTGTCCCGGACGTTGGCTGGCTATCTAGCAAAAGAAACAATTTTCTTGGAAATATACGTTTTTATTCACACTGGCAAACAGGGAGTCCAGGTGTTAAACCTGCATGCTAATTTACACTTGAGGATAGAGCTTTCTTAAAGGTTGAGACAACATACGGCAAAATTTGATAAAGGGTTTGTCAAACAATAGAATACATGATGCTTGTACAAGTCAGTTCAGCCAGCTTGCATTAGAAGGCCCCAAGGACAAAGTTATTCATAATGCTATGCTGAAGGGACTATTGATAAGATTACTTTATTGTTACGCCAACGGGAGTTGCATATGATGACATTTTTTAATTTACCTTCATTGCTAGTAGCAATGCACCAACTTGCAATCCCATATGGTTGGTCTGCATAAAACATTGACCTGCATAAGGTAAGTGAGTTTTTGAAAATAAAACGCGGGCATGCGTTACAGCTATAGATACCCTTGCATTTATATATTTTTGGAAAATTCAAGGAAAGGCAAAGAATAGATATTGGATGGGAGAGCTGAATGGATCTTTGACATAGGGCCTGTTTTGAACAAGTGTGCTAAATTGCGTGGGTTGCGTGGGTCAGAAAATTTGCGGGGTCGTGGGCCCATTTTGGAGATAAATTTGTGTGAGTAATCTTGCGTGGGAGAAATTTTTCGAGTGGGTTAGCTGTTTTTGCGTGGGTCAAACTTTTCGGCGCGTGAGTGGCACTTGCGCGTGGGTAACCCATTCTGCGTGAGTCTAATTAATTCAAAGCTTGTTGCTTTGGGCTGATAAAAATGATAGTCATAATAATGATGATAATAATATAATACTGATAAATAGAAACACGGATAAAGATTTTATGATCGAAACGTTTGTTGAATGAGTTGGTGTCTCAAGACGATCGTGCTGCTGCATTTCTCACACCAATGTTCCAGTGTTTGTGGTTCTTCGCTGCATTCTACTGTAGGCACATTCTAGGCACAAAGTCTGATCAATTCGGTGAGGGTATGCTTTCAGATTCGTGTGGTGGCCGGTGCGTAGTTGTAACAGCAACTTGGTCTGCTCGATTTGTTATTCCAGTCTTGTCTTTGTCTTTAGATAGGTGTTGGTAAACCTTTCTTTTCTATCATGGGAGATTGTGTCCCTGTATGTGTGATTAACCATCGTACATGCGCTTCTGTCGAATGTCGCCCGCCTCTCTGTGTCCACCCATGCCGCCGCTTTGGCTTCTGCATCTGCAAACTCATTACTGGGGATTTCAGAGTGTCCTGGGATCCATTGTAGAATGACTTCCCCGCTGCAATTTGAGGAGTTGTTCCTGATGCACTTTGTCTTGCGGTTATATCTTTGGAGAGCTTTGCAAAGTGATTGGCTGTCAGTGCAAACCATCGTCAGTGAACCAGCATTGACATTGTCTCGAATCCCTGACGTCCCAGCTGCCATCGCATCAACCTCTTCCTCGTAAGACCATGTAAACAGGGGCGCCTCTTCTTGTCATGGTGTTGCTGTTGTTGCTTTAGTCGCGCTTCAAGGAAATGGCGGCATCGTTGTTGTCACTGCAAGCCGCTTCTAATTCACGCAAAAGAAGACAACCAAACGTTTGTAAACAGCTAAGTACATTTGTTAGATATAGATTTTGTATTTTTTATTAAGTCCAGACCACCTATCCGAACTTTTTCAAGTCTTAATCGTTATCATGTTCAGTTAGAAGCTTTAGACCCTGCTTGGCTTGGCTTTGTGTCATAGGCCTAGGCCTAATTTATAGCTAATTGGACCTGTTTCAAAAGCTTACTCTGCTTATTCTACAAGATTTAACAGATGTAAAAATTTCCTGTATTTTCATATATATTTTTTTGAAACTGAGAGAATTAAAATGAAAAACTCATAAATGACTTGATTTGCTAGACAATCAAGCAGAATCCATATCTGATCTGCCAAATTGCTCTGTTTAGTCTCTGGTGAATAAATTAATTAGACAGAAATTTGAAGGATCAAAATCTTTTCTTATTAATATCGTTTTTTTTTTTAATTTTGTCGTAAGGATATAGAACAAGGAATTCTCGTGATATGTGGTGATATCTTATTTTCAAAATATTACAAATTAGTGCAATCCACTTTATCATCTTTTAGGCTTTAGAGTGTGGTATATGTGAAGATCTTTTCACTCTGCATGGTGACAAAGTTCCTAGGCTTTTGAGTTGTGGACATTCAGTTTGCCATGATTGCCTTTCAAAGTTGGTAGTAAGAGCCCAGGTGGTGCTGTGCCCCTTTGATAGGCAACCAACTGGGATAAATGATTCTGGCATTTGGGGTCTCAAAAAAAATTATGCATTGCTAGAATTACTAGAAAGATTACAATGTGATAAGAATGAAAGTGATGGGTTGCCAGAAATTGGTGATATTGCTGAGAAAGTCATATGTGATGAGAATGAGAAACATGTAGCTGCTATTTACTGCACTGTATGCTCTTCCCACCTTTGTGAAGAATGTTCGATACAAACTCATGCTACCAAAACATTGTCAAAGCATAAAAGAGTTCCACTCTGTGAAAAACCAAAAGGTAATTAACTTTGATTGTATAGTCTGATAGAATTGACATATTCGATACCATATCATGAAGACATAACTACAGAGGGGAAAGAATGTTGCTACTTAAGTATGACTGAATGACAGTCACTCTGCTTGCATAGTATAACAAATAATGAGATAGGAATGTCTGCCCCTGCCTCCTGGCAATCACTTTCAATTGCAAATCCATTTTAAGCAAATTTGGTATGAACACTGAGCACATGTTTGATCATCAATCTAGTTAGGGTGGATGAGTCTATTTGGATAAAGTTTTGTATTTTTCTTTCACATATTTAAGGTTGGTGCATTCTAGTCACTGCAGGGTTTTTTATGCTATGTGAATCTTGAACCTGCCCAGTGTTTGAATTGCAGACACCTAGCTCAAGAGTAACCACTGCTGACTATTACATCTCTCCACTCTTGAGCCTTGACTGACCTGTAATTGTTAATTTCAGGAAACCCACCATGTCCATTACACCCAAGTCATGTACTAGAGTTCACATGTTTAGAAGAGAATTGCCAAGACCATCCACTCCTTTGCTACATCTGCAAAGACTATGGCAAGCACCAGGGACATAAGCACATGCTGTTAGAGATTGAAGCAGATAGCGTGAGGTCCTCGATTGCTAATGCTGTGCGACATGTCAAAACATTTTATGCAGAGGTTTCAGAGTACACTTGCAAATTGATCAATGTTGTGGATAAAATTGAAGGTAATTATCTCTGTTTCCTGTTTTTGAAAAAGCTATTCAAGTTGGAGGTGCTAGAGGTGGTGTTCAACAAGGCAGCCAGCCCTTTTAGTTTTATAAATAATAGACTGATTATATTGATTATAGAATTTTTCAAAGAGATTTAACTTTACATGGAATCAGATAAAAACGAATTTGCAGTTACACCAGGTCAATGCCCCAGTCTTGCACAATTAAAAGGAACAAACTCTCGCTTTAAACACTGATGTTGCACAAGTTATTTGAAACAGCAATGCAAAATTATGGTGCTATGCCCACTGATAGCTCTAAGCACAGATTTAAGAGCAAAAATTAGCTTTGTTCTTTAAATGTTCTATTGCTGGTATTACAATATGTATGTTGCTGCCTATAGGTGGGATACTTGTGCAGGAAGATGAGTCCGGACCTTTTGTCTCTGATAGAGTAGCTGGGACTGCAGAAGAGTCAAGAAACAGAGTTTGTGCTTACTTTGATGATCTCAGAGATACTATCAACAAACAAGAGGAGGCTGGTCTGGCTGTTATCAACAATTTCGTTAGAGAAAAGCTATGTTCTCTTAGACAGCAGCAAGAAGATATGGCTGTTTTTATGTCACAGGTGATCATTTTAACCCGTCTAGAATTCTATCCTTACTGCTTTCTGTATCAAACATACCAATGAAACACAACAGAAATATCTTACTCAACTTGAATTATATACAATTAAATCATTCTATAATCTTGTAATCAAATAGATACCTGAATTTATGCAATAACGTAAAGCTATGGTTAAACCCCAAACACAAATAAATGTCTTTTTCTGTACGTCTCTGTGGTAACCGTAAAGGCAAGCTCTAAAATCCTCCCTAATACCATAATGTAAATCACATGACACATAACAAACCAAGGGCACAAATAAACACTAAACAAGGAACGCAAAGTAAAAATATGCACTCTTGCTCTTAATGTAGACAACACTGTTGTTTAAAATATCAAGGGGGCTATGAGTTATTAGAAGAATGATTGAGCATTGAAAAAAAGGATCCTAAAGTTTTAGTCATCTGCAAGAAATAATAAATTTGACGAAAATTAAACTAAGAACATCATCAGCCATTTATATAACTTTTTTGATTTTATTTATTTCGTCGACGTAAAAGCGTATGAAGATGGTTGGTTGGCATAATTTCTCTCCACTTTTTTGCAACTGATTTGGACTGGGTCTGGGACCCACAAGTCTTACATCTTGGCTCTAATTGCTAACCACCCTACCATCCCCGCGGTAATTGGCAATTTGCCTTAAGGACCGGTGATTGTGCAATGTTGCAGATGCAGTTAAAATGAGTGTTTTACCGAAATTGATCAACTTTGTCTTAATTTTGTTATAGATGTCGGCTGTTTGTCTTGAATGTGAAAAGGCAGTTCAAAAATGTGATGCAGAGGTACGTGAAATGACTCTGTGCGACATAGATATTTGCATTCGTTGCACTCTAATTGCCATTCATTGCCATTTAAAACGTGGAACTATTGTGGCATTGGTGTCAACTAGTAAAGATAATTACGAAGCTGTGGGTCATATAAGAATTGGTTTCACTATATCCTGAACTTCGTCTCTATGTTGTAAGAATCCTTTTGAATTAAGATTTCAAACTAATTTTGCTGCTCCTTTGACCCCCATTTAGAGGATTTGACGCCTGTGCCGAATTACGCCAACACTTGTATTATTCATGATAATGTTATAAAATTATAGATTTACAAAACAGAGAAACAGAATTAGATCAGACTCGATTTGGATATCCGAGGGCAAGAAAACGAAAGCTCAGAAAATGCTTAAAAATCTTAAATCAAGCATGATATGAATTTGAAATTTCGCAAAATGGTTAAAAAGAACCATTTTGTATTAGCATCTAGAATTCTGATGACGTCAAATCTTGGCTGTAATCTAATTGGTAAAATATGTTGAGTTCCGCGGTTGAATTTTAATCATAACTTGAGCTATCAGTGTGAATTTCAAAGATTCGACTCCTATTCTGTCTAATTCAGATTCAAGATATATGCCAATGTAATTAATTTAATAGGATTAAAGTGAGTCTTTGTAAAGGTTAATGTCATGGGTGAACTAGAGTGCCATTTTTCAGGCTCCTGTACCTCTGCATTCGCTAAATCGCACATCAAATAGCTTGCTTTTCGCGTGTGCGTCGGATACAGTTGAGATCAATTTCTACAGGCCTATACAATAACATTTTCAGGTGATTCAAGCTCGAAGCAATGTATTAAGCCTTCTGGACACTGTTCAAGAGCAGCAGAAGCAGTTCAGTGATCTTGCAGAGCTGTGCAACGAAGGCCCTGCTATACCTGTGGCATTTACCAAGGACAACAGGGTGCACATTGGACCAAAGATGGAAATGCGCATTGTTGCACTAGGACTTGATAACGCGGGGAAGACCTCTATTCTTTTTAAAATGAAGCAAGATGAATTCGTATCAGCAATAACCACCATAGGTGAGCTTTTATGTCAGATTAAAATGTGTGAAAATTCCTTTGATAAAAATCCACTGCAAATCTTTTTCCATTCACCCCCCATTGAAAACTAAATTAAATAAACGCTGTACGCCATTTTCTTTTTACGAGAATATGATGCGATCATAATGCCAATCTTTTTACAGAATTAATACTTCAACATGTACTTCTTTAGCAATATGTCTGTTGAATAACGTAAAAATAAACGAAAAAATAAAAGCTGCCAAAATCTTATAATTTTTGGAAATATACACTCTTACCAAACTGTCAATATCGCTCAATATTTCTAACGTTCATTGATGACAAGTCAAGATGTCTTTGGATCTCCATGATCAACACAGAAGTGAAATCTTCGTGAGAATTTCTTGCAGTGGAAAGCCATGTTTGATAAATTAAGTGAAAAAAGAGAAAACTTTACTCTCAGACAATGGTCGAGAATACATCTCAATCCATGATGAAGGAATCCGTGGCGAATGCACCGTCCGGAAAACACCTGAACAGTATGGCGTTGCTGAAAGGATTAATAAAACACTCGTTAATACTGTACGCTTGATGTTGTCCGACTCTGGCTTTCCAAAGAGGTTTTGGGCGGAAGAAATGTCAACTGCAGCGTATCTAAGAAAACGAAGTCCAGCAAAAGCCGAGGGTGCGACACCATATGACACATGCGAGAAACCTAGTGTTGAGCATCTCAAGGTTTTTTGGTGTGAAGCATATGCTCACGTGCCAAAGGATGAGAGGAATGGCTAAGCTTGATTCGAAAGCAATAAAATGTATATTCTTTAGTCAAAGGGTCATCGCTTATTTGATGAGAAGAACTACAAGTGTTTTATAGCAGAGAAGTTTTATTCAAAGAATCCAAGTCAAGAAAGAAGAAGGAGAGCATTGATACAACAGCAAGTAGAGAAAGTCATCAACTGTTGAATAAGAATGCATCCAAAAAGAAGAAACAAATATGGACGAGACAACTGAAGTAGTAGTGCGAAGATCAGCCAAAACTATAAAACCAACGGATTACTTTTGTGTAAGAGTCTACATTGCTGATACTGAGTCAGTTGAGCCAATGTCGGCATCTAAAGCTCGGTCAAGTGCCGAGTTAAAGACATGGAAAAGGCAATGAAAAGTGAAATGGAATCATAAAACAGAACGAAGTCTGGCATCTTGTCCAATTACCTCATGGAAAAAATGTCGAAAATTTGACGCTGATGGAAGAATTGAACGATACATAGCAGGCCTCTTTGCAGGAGGGTTTACTCAGAAGTATGGAGTTGATTATGAAACTACGAGAGATGATTGAACTGTCTACCAGTGAGTGAGAAGAAGTGTTGGAAATATACACTCTTACCAGACTGTCAAAATATTGTGGCACATGCTAATTTATTCTTTTGGATCGTCCTTGTCTATTCTTAATATTAGTTAAATTTTATTTTTTGCAAACTAATTTATCCCGCTTATCTCAATCATGACTATCTGTGCTTGGAAGTTTTTGATTGCAATACTAATTCAAAACTTTTATTTACAATTTTATTCATAAAATACATTCTTTTATAGCAGAAATCGAATCTATCTCCTTTTAAGTAATCTAACCTTGTTCTTAATACTTAATACTTAATATTTAGAACAAAGAAAAAAAATGATGACTTAATAGTGTTATCTTTTCAAACGTTGTTTTACAGGTTTTAATGTGGAAACCATAGAACACAAAAGCATGAAATTTACCATATGGGATGTTGGTGGACTTCAGAAATTGAGACCACTATGGAGGCATTACTATCTAAATACCCAAGGTATGTGATATGTAATAGCTATAATCAGATCTAAATGCCCCGGTCAGTTAAACTCGTATGAAGCCCTTTCCAGGGTGGCGATTAAGAGATTGGCAACAGGATGACAGATATGAACAGCGACAGCGACCAGTCTTCTTGCAATGCATTCTTTCTCTGTTTCAATCCTATCTATTGACTTACACAGACTGTCACAGCAATTAGCCGATCATTTGTTTTTGTCACATCATTCGTTTCAATATATCTTTGGACCTTATTCACATAGCTAGTTTTCTCCCTGAGCTCTTTTTAGATACGTATTTCTAGAAGAGACATACCTAATCTTTTCCTTCTTGTAAGATGATTCTGATAACAAATAATACATAATTTATACTGATAATATATACTGAATAGCACCGTCGGTTAGGTGTTGTTCTCCAGGAATGAAAGATTTCAAAATTTAATAGAATACCTCTGCTTATCAAGATGAATAAAAGATGTGGCACCATGGTAACGAAAACATGAAAAACTCTTTTTCCTGTATTTACAGGATTTTATTTTTGCTTAAAACTATTGTTTTTGTTTTCATTTCATTCATGTACAAAATAATTTGCTTTCTTAACCTGTTTCTTTTTTTCAAGCCGTTATTTTCGTGGTTGATAGCTCAAATATCGAGCGAGTCGAAGAGGCCCACGAGGAGCTGGCTAAATTGATGGGAGAAAAAAGACTGAAGGATGCACTGATTTTAGTTTTTGCTAATAAGCAGGTTAGTGATAGTATATTTTGCTATTTGAATTCGTCTCTCCGAAAGCTGGGGAAATGCACAAAACTCCTTATCAATTTTATTGAGCTTATAGGCCTATACATACATACATACATCTAGTATAACATATAAAAGAGATCTGTTGCAAAACGTTTTTCAACATATTTAATAAAATTTGAGTTGGTTAAGAAAATGGGACCCATCTATTCTCAGCAATTCTCATAAAAAGCAAAATACAATTTGTATTCAATCAGGACCTGCCAAATGCATTGACAGTGGAGGAATTATCAGAGAAGCTAGGATTGCATAAATTATGCTGTGGTAGAAGTTGGAATATATTAGGATGTGATGCGCATAGTGGAAAGGGATTACACGAAGGACTTGATTGGATGGCGCGACAGTTAATGTCAGAATTTGCCCCATAACTTACCAAATAATTAAGTATTGTCGTCGTTTTTCATTTCTTTAGTCTTTCGGTGGCTTTTTTCGGTGTTTATTTTAATTAATTTTCTAGTCAAATATTTATTTATTATATCAATTTGGAATATAGATAAAGTATAAACTGCACATTCTTCAATGGCCTTCATATCACAAACATTTTAGCACCAATAGTACATTTAAGCTTCTCTATGTTAAACCCTAACAAGAACTTTAATTGTTTTGAGATTTTGAGATAACGGCAGTTGGGGTCGGCAAGGATCATCCGTGCTGCCAAGCTTCAATTTTAATCTTCCGATAAATTAAGTTACAGATGAACGTCGTAATGTAAATGAAACCAATCAAAACAACATCATCAGGGGGAATTGAATCAACAAAAAATTGAATCTAGAATAGCCAGAGGTGTTTTTTACTGTAAACATTTGCATTTCAATAACACTAATATTTATTGCATTAATTACTGCACTTAATGATCAATAACTTCATACATAGTTCAGAAACAATTCTCATAATTACACTTAAGGAAATGAAAAGAATACTCGGTCATATGACATATCATTACGCTTAGCTACGGTTTCTTTGAAAGTAACATTGCTTAAGGCACCGATGGTTTTCTAGCACCGGTTGTCATTATTCTTTTTTGAGTCCTGGATTCGCGTTGGTCGTGGCATATTGCATATTCTCATAAAAAATGCATTATTGAATCTAGGGGCCTCGAACAGGCGCTACAATTTTATCAAATTTCGGGAAGCCAGTACCTAAAGCCTTTTTAAAGACTCGTAAACCAGATGCTTCAATAACTTAGTGATCTTGGTCTGAGAATGATTTCACTTATTCAAAATAATTTCAAATATTCAGCATTACGACAGAACTGTGTCTTCTGATGAGTTTACTGCGCAATCACGCGAGTTGTTCACGCTTTTTTCATGTTCAGAATTAGTTCTCGATCGTCCGTTTGCCCTTGTTTCTAGCAATTCGTCAGTTGTTTTATTATTAATTGAAGTTGCATTTTCACCTATTTTTGTGACACTTGAGTCCTCCTGATAATAGCCTTTTTCGGCATGAATATGGCAAGTTTTTTCCAACATAAATTCGCTAATTCTCTTTTCATTATAATTTTCCGATGATCTGGTCGAAATGAACTCTCCTGCATCTGGGTCAGCTTGTTGTTCTTGATGACAAATCAGTGGATTCCCCTGATTGTGCTCATCAATCATTGCAAGGTTTCGGACAATTGAATCAGAAATCACTGGCTTTTCGTGCTCAGTATCAACCACTTGGTCTTGTTCAACACCAAATTCGTTAATCACTTCACTTTTTCTTGCACCTGAATCAATGATCATGTTCTGCTGGGTACCTGAATC
>WUAR02032237.1:0-10097 GCA_015164055.2 Chrysaora achlyos
ATGGTGTGAATATTTCATGATAAGAATATATTCGTTGCAAATCGATGGATATTTTGCACTCCTTAGCACACGTTGTTATAGGTGTCATCCCTAGTAGGAACAAAAGCCATCCTTGCTGCTATATGGGTTGTTATAGGTGTCATCCCTAGTAGGAACAAAAGCCATCCTTGCTGCTATATGGGTTGTTATAGGTGCCATCCCTAGTAGGAACAGAAGCCATCCTCGCTGCTATATGCGTTGTTATAGGTGCCATCCATAGTAGGAATAGAAGCCATCCTCGCTGCTCTATGCGTTGTTATAGGTGCCATCCCTAGTAGGAACAGAGGCCATCCTTGCTGTTATATGCGTTGTTATAGGTGTCATCCCTAGTAGGAACAGAAGCCATCCTTGCTGCTATATGCGTTGTTATAGGTGCCATCCCTAGTAGGAACAGAAGCCATCCTCGCTGCTATATGCGTTTTTATAGGTGTCATCCATAGTAGGAACAGAAGCCATCCTCGCTGCTATATGCGTTGTTGTAGATGCCATCCATAGTAGGAACAGAAGACATCCTCGCTGCTATATGCGTTGTTATAGGTGTCATCCATAGTAGGAACAGAAGCCATCCTCGCTGCTATATGCGTTGTTATAGGTGTCATCCATAGTAGGAACAGAAGCCATCCTTGCTGCTATATGCGTTGTTATAGGTGCCATCCCTTGTAGGATTCAGACTTGCAGCCCGTTTAAGTTATTCGTTAATAGAAGCATGAGTTGTCTTCTTCAAACGACATAAACAAGGTCGAGGGATTAGGAGAGCAAGCACGAGAACTGTTTTCGGTAGAAATAGCTACATCATCCATTCTCCCATTAGCAGTGATGCTGCTTAGAAACAATTAGTACATAGTAAACAAAACAGCGAATTAAATAAGCGAGCAGCCAGTGATGGCTCGTGCAATAGAGGCTAGTATGGCTGAGCCCCACCAAGGATTTTTAAAGAAAAGTGTTTCATGATTTTGTCTATTTCAAGATCGAAAATCACTATTTATTTTTTACTATTTTGTTTACTTGATTGCAGTTATGGCAATTACCAATTTCTATGGTTTCACTATTTATGAATTCAAAAGTATTCGAATCGAAATAGACCATCCGTCTTCCATGGTCTTTTGTGACTCCTGCTGCCTTTTGATTGGCTCCCTTCTCTCTGTGACGTAGGAACTTGGAGTTAGTTAAAACTAGCCCCAAATAATCCAATTCAACTCCTTTTTATGTGTAGGCTAGCTAAGCTATGTGCATTGTGAAATTTTTAGATAGCTGAATCATTATCGAGACAAAACTTAGTTTATCTTCAAGTTCATCATAATTTGTTGTCAATCTGGTGAATTGAAGTTTTGGAAATACGAAAATTAAATAGATTGAAATACATTCTTGGTACTGGCATAGATGAAGATGACAATTTGATCAAAATTCTGTTTTCTTGACGTCCTTTTAATAAAAAGCTAGAAGTGAAAAGGTTAGGACCTCATCACCCTAAGGACATTCATATAGCTCAAAAATGTCCAGAAAGCGTCAAAAACCGCGCATTAATGCTAATTCTTGGTTTAGAATAAAAACCTTGTTGACTGTAGGCTTGAATAAAGTATAATTTTTTTGCTTTCTTGTACTGTATATTAGTTGGAGAGGAAGTGGACTAAAATCGCTATTTTTCCATTTATCAAGATGTGTCCACGTTATTGAGAGTGAGATTTAAGCAAACATGGCGATTTTATAGTCTTCCAGATGAAATTTTCATTATACAGAGTATGACGTCATTTTCACATGTAAATTTAGTTATGACGATATTTGCCCCACCATTAAATATGACCACGAGCCACCACTGTGAGCAGCAGATAACAGTAAAAAAGGCCAGCAATAATGCTGAATCAGTGTATTGCATTTTTCAAAACACAAACTGTTGTTGTAGTTTGTCCACAACAGCGGAGGAGCACCCAATCTGGGTTGTTGATGTTGTTGCGTGCTAATTTAGATCCTATCTGAATCTCCTTCGCAGTGGAAAAAGGAAGTCTGCACGCAGGTTACGTGCTACTCTGCACGCAACCTAGCTACGATAAAAGTCATAACTACGCAGCCATAGTGGGCGCGAGACAGCAAAAATAGACAAGAGAGCGCATATAAACAAATGAGAACGAAAATAGACAAGTGCTTGGTACATCATAAATGAGGCGTAATTCATTTATTCAAATAGTTTGAAAACTTTATTTGGACTCATCTTATCACAATCTATCGAGATAAGCTTTGTTTGTAATATTTAAATTCCCAGTTTGACAACAGCAAATGATGGGCCTAACTTAGGCCCTTGGTTGTTTACAAAACGGATAGTTTTCGAAAATAACCCTAGCCCAAGAGTTATATTTCATAAAAGGTGTTTCTCCAATTTTCTTTTTATTCTAATTTTTAACTCGCAAGCACTTGTTGAACGGGGGGTATGGTCTAACAGCGAAAATAGACAAGTGAACAATTTGTAACAAAATCCTTTATTTCAAAATAATTTTGTCGATTTTTGAGAATTTGGTGCGTTTTGCAATTATACAAGGGGTGGGCTCTCAATTTGGTGCGTTTTGCAATTATACAAGGGGTGGGCTCTCACAGCGATAATAGACAAGTGACTCAATCCTAAAAAATCGACAAAATTATACTGAAATAAAGTCTTTTGGTAAAATTTTCGATAATTTTCTGTGAAATATTCTGCGAATTGTTCACTTGTCTATTTTCGCTCTGAGTCATTTGTCTATTTTCGCTGTGAGAGCCCACCCCTTGTATAATTGCAAAACGCACCAAATCCTCAAAACTCAACAAAATTATTTTGAAATAAAGGCTTTTCTTACAATTTTCGATAATTTTCTGTGAAATATTCTGCGAATTGTTCACTTGGCTTTTTTCGCTCTGAGTCACTTGTCTATTTTCGCTGTCTCGCGCCCACTATCCCTCTAACTACGAGGAAGCTTTCTAGCTTTCTAGCTAGACGGACGTGGATGACAGCACAATGCTTTTCATGACTACAACAAAGAGTTTAAAGACCAAATCTTCGAAGTGCCAAAGCAAGTAAATACGTATTCGATTTTTAAAAGAAAGATAACATAATTTTACATTGATTATGATTCTTATAAAGATATGTCTATCATAAGAGTTCTTCGTAACTTTACACTGTTGTTTATTGGTCTCTTCTGGTTGCAAAAATGCTGTGGTGAGCTTTGTAGAATTTATTTTCTTTTTGTTATAGGCCATTTCACTTTTCTTTTACTAATTGACAAGTTTACTTAGGCCTGGTTCTTATAGTGGCCATGATCTTCGGATCGCGTTACTTGCTTAACTGCTTGGTATTGCCTTGCTTGCAAGCCCAGTAATTGCATCCCTGATTTAGCTAGGAAAGGATAAAGCACACATTTTTTAGGTAATTTACTGCAATAAAAATATCTAGATAATAGTAATCTGCATAAGAATGATTGCTTGATTAAAGTTCTCTGGCCAGTTCTTTTCAAAGAATAGCTTTTAAAATCAAATGTTCCTATATTCAAATCTCAAACATACGAAGACAAAAAAAATTATTTAAAGACGGAGGATAACAAGATTTCTTAGCACTGTCTGACTAAATTCCACAATCGTCAGGACTTCCCTTTTTTGCTTCTGTACAATGTTCATTACCTTGATCCTGAGGTCTAAGCCCTATCAGGTCAATTTTAACCCAAAAAAGAGTTAGGTATGGCCATAGTTTGGCACTCTGTTTTGTGGTGTAGAAATATCCTTACATCCATGTAGCTATTCCAAATTTTGTGCAATAAATTATTCAAATGATATGTGTAATGCAGCAGTGTGAAATCGTCTGTTTCTAGTTTTAATCCCTATGATTCTTCATTCCACGGGCATAATATATTTCTTAGATTTTCCATGCTGAATCACTTTTGAAACAACACAAGGCGTGTGATAGTGTGAAATTTTTTTTATCAAAAGGTTTTTTGTCAACATTTTCATTCTTGATAAGATTTTTACAGCTTGTTATCTTAAATTATACAATTATTTTAAGGATCTTCATAATGTAACAAGGTTTTCTAAAGTGATTCTCTTACCAGTGCAGTGCACTCACTTGATCTATTTTGTGTGAGAGATTGCTCTTCGATTTATTACTTCTAAAGTATTGCAGAAAGCCCCCTAGCATGGAAAACTGCGAGTCAAGTGCGTTCAATGATTAATTTTGTCAAGATGATTCATATCCTCAGACGACTTTTATTAAATTCACGAGGCCACCATTGTCTAGAGGCCACCCACAACAATATACAAAAAGGTAGAGGTATCTTATCTTTTGCTCGTAAAGGACGAGACTGCGAGCGATACCACATGGCCAAGAAAAAGGCTAAACGAATATAAACGTATCCAATTTTGCAAATATACATTTGCTGCCCTCGATTGAAAACTTATTGATTCTATGCTTATCAGTTCTAGCGTGTGCGTTAAAATGCATCTAATTGCTTATAAGGTGGAAAAAAAGTTTCTTTCAAAAGTTAAGTAATGCAAAATTATTCACATTGAGGTCGTTAAAAGTCTTTAATTGCAATATCTTGTTTTCTTTGATCAAACTTTGGCATAGGCAAACAAAATTAATTGCAGTCGCTATGTTTATTTGACGTCACTGGGGGCATATCGCAGTGGCTGTTGTTTATCATTTCGCTTTACGCAGTTCTCGAATTACAGCATTCTTGAAATCACATGGTGAAATTCGCTGTCTTTGAATATGCTCAGAATATTTGTGAGGAAAGTTTTCTAAACATTTCGAGGCTATTGGTAGGCTAGTCTACTTGAGCTTCACCTATCCAAAATCCGGAGACCAATTACCTCATTTGAGCTCTCAAAACAGCAAAACAAACAAGAAGAGGTGAAAATAATAAAAATAAATATTTCAAAATACAGCATTGCCCAACTATTTTTTATGATACAGTAGAAACCATACATAAAATGGTCTTGCAGGCCCAGCTTAAACTATAGAAACATAATTGTATCTGTTTTGCAGGAATCTTCGGTTCTTCTTGTTTATGCCAGTTGCCCAGAAACACCAAATTCTTTGAAGCCAGATAGTCTAAGATCAAGAATGATTTCTGTCAATTTATGTAGAGTTTTTCAAAGTTATCAATTAAATGAACCTGTAAGGCGATTTGTTATTCTTGTGAATATTTTCCGCCCAAAGTTACCAATAGAATATTGAATTTCTCATGAAAAAATATCCTCAGTTTAGACAAGCAGTTCAACGCAGTCTATAAATTTTGCCAATTTATACTGTTGAAATTTATGATTTGGATGTCTACTTGGATTGAAATTGTACTAAAACTGGCAAGAAATTCCAAATTAGTCGTACTAACCAGTCTTCACTTTGTCTATCATCATTAATAAAAAATAATGTGCCGCGTTGTCGGGCCATTCCATGCAGTCATTTAGGTGAATTTTTGCAAACTTTTGTTCAGGCTGGTATTCAAATCTTGCTGTGATCAACACCATGTACAATTAAGTTATATAAGTTGTCCCAATTTAAACTTTTATTCGATTTTTTGTTTGCTCAATCCTTCTTGAATTTTTTACCATACAACTTGCCTGTGCCGTAGCGATGATCCGTTATCGTCTATTTTGACTCAGACAGCGCAGACAGTGCTTCCAGTCACAACACTACTACGTCACTGGAGGCATGCTTTTGATCGCCTCTTGTACAGAATAAAAACTGTGATATTTGGAATCAGCATCAGATTCTACACCAGAAAACGTAACAAAAATATTGGGTTAGGTTTCGACTTTTCTGGAAAATTGAAGCATTCTACACCTGTGTAAATTTAGATTATTGCCTATGCCATTTGTGATAAATAAGTACCTAATCAAAAAATATTAATTTTTTGCTGTTGAATTTAAAACAGGGACTGAAGATCAAGTGAAAACTAAGTAAATTTTGTGTAGCCAAGAAAGAATATACCAGCACTGAATAAATTTCTATTATAGAGCTTCAGCTTATCGAGTTTCAGCGGAATTCGTTATTTCAGAATTAAGCATCGTTTGGTATTTAGATATTGGGTGTCTTTAAATGTAAACGATAAGTAACAAGTTTAAAAGGTATTCTTTAAAATTAATTTGTTCTTTCAAATAGTGCAAATTGAAAATTGGAACATTAAATCTTTTTATGTTTAACCAAAACAATATTTTTCCACAGGTGCTGCAAGTTTTACTAGTCCTTCGAATGATGCCGTCAAATATGTAACAGAGGGAAAAGATGTAACATTTGAATTTAACTACCAAGTCGAAAACTCAGGATTGCAACAAGGTCTTTTTTGTGGGTATCGCACTGTTACACCTGTTGGGATGATAAGAAAAATGGGATCGACTGCTGCTATTGCGGAGCTGAAGTACAGAGACAAAGTTCAAGTATCAGTGGATACCAGTAACAAAATTGGCTTTACACTTCGTAATGTACAACGTTCAGATGCGCGTAATATCGGTTGTCAATTGATTTATGACGGTTCAGTAGTTTATAGCAAGCTTTACAAACTGGAGATATATGGTAAGTTTTGCACTTGACTACTCTTCATGTTGCTTCCCAATATTTTGTCCGGTGGGTTGTTCAAATAAAAACACCTAAACAACAAAGAATAGGGACATCTTTTTGCTTGTTTGTTGCTGCAATTTTTTGTAATGTAAGCATGCAAATACCAAATATGAGGGTTTTTGAACAACACATAGTTGTAAGTCACATTTATTATAAATTAAAACAATTAAAGCATCAGCGAGTAAAATGATATAGAAAAGTGAGAAATATAGAAAATATAAAAAAATAGAAAAAACATTATACATTACATGCGTAGTGTTGAGGCCTTTAGGGGTAAAGCTATATAAATTGTATTGTCAGAAGCTTTCCAGCATTCCATTAACCCTTGTTAACATATCTATAATTTTAGCACTAATATGCTTGTGCATAGGTCTATATCATTAATGTGCTTTTAATAAGTATTTTCTTCAAGCGGCCATAACTCAAAAATAAAAAAGAAATTGAAGTTTTGTAAACGTCATTCTTACTTACTATCAAAGCTCTTTCGATTAATTCGAACACCCAGAAAGTGGTAGGTCCCTGTAAGAAAAAAGATAACATAATTTCTTTCATTGATTTTGATTCTGATTTTGAAATGCTTTTTATATTAGTTTTCGTAACTTAACACTGTTGCTTGTTGATTTATTCTGCTGGAAAAAATGCTGTGTTTTGCTTTGTGCCATTTATTTTCTAGTTTGTTTCAGTCCATCTCATTTTTATTAGACAAATTGACAAGTCTACTTAGGCCTGGCTCTTATAATGGCTTATGGTCTTTAGATCGCGTCATTTATTTAATTGCTTGGTATTGCCTTGCTTGCAAGCCAAGTAGTTTCATCCCTGATTCAGCGAGGAAAGGGTAAAAGAGAACATTCTTGTAGATAAGTAGAACTGATATTATCATACTATTATTTCTTACATGGAACTGCATAATTGATTATTTGATTATTATTATCGAAAAAAATATTTTTAGGCTGCTATATACCAATGTGGTCCTGTGATTTTGAAAATGGGTTGTGTCATTGGCAACAAATGAAAGATGATGATGTCGACTGGACAGTTCATTATCGATATGATCACACTAAATTGATAGGTATGCTCAATTCTAGATGTTTCACATTTAAATATATATAGCATTGCTAAATGAATTATTTGATATGTATGTTTTCAAACAAAATAAAGTCGGCAGATGGCATAATATGCTTATGATATTATATAAAGATGAATGACTCTGGTCAAGGCTTAAAGGCAAAACATCAGCAAAGTCTGACTAATTTATTATTGTACTTCTTAGTTTGTGAATTTCTTTAAGGGAAGAAACTCCCGCGGGAAGAAACTTTCGCGTTTTGGCCTAAAATCGAAAGTTTCATCCGATTGTTTCGTTATTTTGTTGGTATTTAATGGAATGAAAATAGAAGGAAACTTCGATTGAATAGAAATGCTTTTCGCCCGAAATTCATGATTCTACTAGAACGCAAAATTATATTCTCGCAAAATATCCTACTTCGTTTCTTTCGCGAAAGTTGATTCCAAAGATTTCGCGTTTTTCTCGATTTGCGAAACTCTATTCCCGCGAAACTCATCTTAAAAAGTGGGCCTCTTATCATATTTTTATATTTGTTACAACCCACTATATTTCTGACGTATAAGTATGATTTGTTTAACAGGGTTATGACTTAAGCTTTTGCAAAATGTTTAAACGAAATTGCATTTTCTGATTCTTCATATATATATATATATTGCAGGAAAGTACTTAACGATAAATAATGCAATTAAAGGTGAAAAAGCAATTCTGATGTCTCCCACTTTAAGACCAAGCAACGGTTCGTGCAAGGTCAGTGATTTTAACACAATTTCTTCAAGACGCTACTTACTAATATCTCTCGCATATAAAACAACCATTTTAACAATAGTTCAACGAAATAGCTGATTTGTAATAATGTTTCAACTATTTGCTTAAAATTAAAGTTCTGTTCCCTGTAAAATATTTATCGAATTTTTACTGAATCAGGTAAGATGATCTATTATATCTGGTAAACTGTAATTATTGCAATCATTTTTTTTTTTTCATCCTTCCAGATGATTTTCTTCCACCTCAAGGAGGACCGAAGCTCTTCAAGTAATCTTGAAGTTTTCATTGTTACGAAACTTAGTAGAACGTCTTTGTTTCGTTCCTCAATTGAATATACATCTTGGAAAAAAGAGGAGTTAATCTTGAACAGTTCTAGTGAATTTCAGGTTTGATTTTAGAGTTGCTTTTTTCTTAAATAACTTTTATATTCTGGATGAAAACATAAGAACATGTAATAGAAGAACCAAGGGAAAACAGAGAATCTGATAAACTGCCCCTGAATCCAACTGCTCTTAAATCTATGAAGCTGCTGTTCTTTCTGTTGCAAAGTTTTGTAATTAAAACTTCTGAATTTTTAAATGGAAGCTTTTTTATACTGCAGAGAACTGGATTGACCAGTCTTTTTTTCATTTGACAGATAGAAATAGTGGCAACTGCTGGAGATCGGCATTACAGAGATGTTGCAATTGATGACGTCCTTTTTACTGATGCCTGCACGACTACTGGTATTACAGTCATTTATTCATATTCATATTTTTATAGATTTAACATTAATATTGTGGACATGAAAATCTTTTTCGTGAGTAAAGTTTTACTCAAGTCGCGATCTTTCACGTATTATGAACTAAACGCTTCCTGTTCGCACTGCTAGGATTAAGCGAAAATTCCTAACAAGCCCCGGTTAAACAAACCAAACATTTCACCTAACATTTTTAAAACAAATGTTTGATGAAATTTTGGGCCTGTTTGGCCACCTTGTTTGGTCACATAACGTTTGTTTGGCGATGTTGAATGAACTTTGATGGAGGTCAAAAACAAATTTTGTGTTTCATTGTTGTGTGAAATGTTTGATCTGTTTGACCACTCCAGCAAACTTTTCGCCAAACATTTGACCTCGTTTTGATCAAGCGTACGCGCAAATCATAGCATAAAACATGATGATACTGTTCCTTTGTGCGCACTCCACAGCATGTTTGATGAGTTTGACCGAGGCTTAACAAATACTAAACACAACAAAAGTAACAATTTTCCATCGAAACAGTACTCAATTCTGTTGCATGAAAAAACACAGCTCCTTTGTGTTTCGAATGAAAGAGGAAATGAGGCTCAGACCTGTTCAGAAACAAAATGATACTTTTTCTTTGAAACAATGAATGAATGCTGGAAAGAGCTTAGAGAATTCTAGAGATACCTTTTTCAGTTTGTTGTTATAACTCTCTCAACAGCAAATCTAGCAGCAGCGGTATTTCATCATTCGTCTCTATAATGTTTATGTATTGCTCTGCCGGACATATACAATACCCACCTGTTTGTTGATTTTGGCTGGCGAGCTAATCATGAAACAAAATTGCCTACTTCTGCAAAAGAATACCAATACACAATTTCAGAGTACCTCATCTTTATCGCATTATGATACTTTGCAATTCACGTTTATGGCTA
>WUAR02032348.1:0-10089 GCA_015164055.2 Chrysaora achlyos
ACCTTCCTGAACACCAGGTAACCACCAAATTTAGCTTCATTTTGTACTGTGAAGTATGTTTATGTATGCTGTTTAATTATTAAGAGGTATAAAGTTTTTTAAATCTCAAATTTTCCTCAAAGACCCTCTACTCTAGCCATCAGAGTTAAAAGGTGCCGAAAAGGCCTGGGATGAAGTTGCGTTCCCTATGGTTCTTTCAAACGAATTATCACATTTTTGACAAAAATGCTTATTTCTGCTTTCTTTTAGTTCTAAGTATGTCGAATGAAAGTCCAATTGCCTATCTGGCCATAATTTTCCTTTTTAAACCATTAGCATTAATCTTGCTTCCTTTTTTTAAGACCTGGCATATGAATCCTTTCCTGAAATTTAGCTGCGTTGCGTTTTAGGTTTTTTAAGTGATGCAGCTATTTCTAAAAGGTGAATGAGAATGTTTTTGAATTCAACCTGCAGGAATGGCACTACACTATGAAAATTGTTGTCATGAAATTTCATCTAAGTAACCTTGTCGGGCAATTTTTTAGCTGCTTCTCTCTACCTTAAAGTCCCTGGCATACCAAGTACTAAGAAAGGTTTGGGCTTGGCGTACCTTTGACCTAGGATACATAGAATGCAACCTGGCCCCCACCCTCACACTTGTCATGACATAACAACTCTATAACGTTAACTACGTTCTTTTCATTATAGAAAATTCTAGATCTAGAAGCAATTGAAATAGGAAACAAACAAGATGCTGCTGATAAATCTAGAAAGAAACTAATTGAGTCCACAAGAGAATTTAAGAAAAACACTGAAGAGGTTGGTTATTAGAGAATTGAATTGCTGAAGAAACATTATATCAAGCATCTTTCTCATTAGAAATGTCTTGTCATACATGCCCTAAGAGATGCTAGTTGTCAACAAGCAATGAAAATGATTTTGGGGTTGAAAGGGGTAACAGAGTCACGTAGTGTGGTCAAACCTAGAAAGGGGACTAGGGTTGTACTGCCTAGAGTTGCCCTAGGCTATCCAAGGTCCTTATATGCCTAGCACGTAAACCCATGGCTTATCAAGATAACAAGTGTATGATGTACCAATCAGCATCAACACACTGGAGTTTCAGCAAAATTTTCAGTTTTGAGTAATGGGGGAGGAACTAAGTATTAATGCCAGCATACAGACTCTATTTGGGCCCTTTATCAAATTATTTCATTCAGAATTTGTGGCCTGAGGCTTACCTACTCTTTCCACAATTCCACCCTATGACAACACCCCTGTTATTGTACTTGCAAAATGATCTGTGAGGTACTAGTTAATCAAATCAATCTTTTCTTTTTAGGAGATAAGAAAGAAGGTGTCACCACTTATCAAAGCTTTGCAAAGTGAGGTGGGTATATTTTCTTTCTGAAACTCAGTTGGGTATGTGGTTCAATATGGATGACAATTATGTTTTGGTTGAATTTGTGTGATGCAAGCATTTTGTTAAGTTCCAAACATAACAAATTTGTTTATCCTCATTCAGGTTGACCAACTTAGCAAGAGAAGTAAAGCTGCTGAAAGTTGTTTTCTTTCATTGTACAAGAAATTGCTAGAAGTACCAGGTCAGATATGTTAAAAATTGGCAATATTCCAAGAATTTCGTGGTTACATTTCGAATTCTTAAAACATGGCATAGAGGCATATTTTAGTATCCTCTGCTCCAGCTTCAGCAATATTGCAACATTTTCAGTTTGTGTGTGAAAGAGAGAGATAAAGCACACACTTGAGGGTAGCTAAAGCCTAAGTAGAAAGAAAGAAATATGACTATTTTGATAGACAGAAATCAAACTATTTCTTAGCATTCTAGCTATTCACATGATGTATATGATATTCAGTGACCTTCACAGTTTAATATCACGAGCAAATATTCTGTGTTAATATTTCAAAAAGAGATTTTTGTTTTTTATTATAAACCCTGCATGGACAAAATTTTGATAATAACATTATTATTTACAATACATACTGCTTGCTGTTTTGTGTTCTTCTTGCTGTTTAATTCAAAGCAAGCTTTACCAAAAACATCCAGAAAAACCCTTGAGTGAAGTAGGTATGACAACCTGTAAAGTACCATCAATCAACATTTAAGTGTTGTTCTGCAAGGTTCAGCTGATTAGCACTCTTGTAGTGATTCATACCAATTGTTACATTCTCTTCTTACCTGCCTTTATTTGACTTCACTTTTAGATCCTGTGCCTGCGTTAGAACAAGCCCATAGTATTAAGCAGCAGCTTAGTAAGACAAAGGTAAGCCAATTCTTGCCCTTCTGTTGGTCATTGGGATCCGTTGTTCAAACTTATAGTTTTGTTTTCAAACATGGGAATTATCTTTTGTAGGATTTAGAACTTGAAAACCAGAAGCTTCGAGAGACATTAGATGAATACCATGTAGAATTTGCAGAAGTGAAAAACCAAGGTACTCCTTGACTTTTTCAAACAATTTTACCTGAATTGTGTAATATTTTATTGCTTTATCCATTGTTGGAAGTGACAAAATGGCTGGATTTCATCAGGGGAGAAAAAACGTCAGCAACTGCAGAAATTTCTAGAATGTATTGATTTATTTAGCCTGCCACTTGCTTGGCAAAGTCAAATGTGCTTTGATTATTTCCTCTTTGCTTTGATTTTCTCTTCAGAGGTCACAATCAAAGATCTTAGAGAGAAACTAAAGGAGGCAGAAGAAAAGGTGGAAGAAAGGCTTCAGGTAACTTTTCACAGCAATAATATTTAACATTTATTAGTCATATTGATGCATATGTGACTCATGGAGCTCTTTAACCATTTACTGATCTGTTAATTGCCTTTTTTAATGGAATCTTTAAATTCAAAGATCTATAGCTTCTCTGATTGAGTGCATTTTTGCTTGCTCATGAACTGAATCTTTTGCAGCCTTGCATTTAGCTAACTGACGTTGTTAACTGTAGGTGAAACTAAAGGAAAGAGCAAGCACTTTGGAAAAGGATTTTAATGTCCGTGAAAAGTAAGTGAATATTGTACTTATAAAATGAGCCTTTTTGTCCTGTTTTATAATTGTGTTATCCCACTTGACGTAATTTTTTATTAGAGAGCTGGCTTATGTTCTCAGTCCTCATTATTATTATTATTCTATTCTAACATACACACAAGCTTTGAATGTTCTAAGTTGTTATGAAAGAGAATCTTTAATTGACAAATTCATGTTTTTGGAAGAATTTCTGATTACCCGACCTCATATGTGTATTATGATTTCTCTCATTTGCATTGGAGCACAAAAATTACGGCAACAAGTTAATTGTTCATGAGTTCTGCTTTTTGTGCGAGTTTGAGCAATTTGATCCGCATTGGCGTTTAATCCACTTTTTGAAACAAGGTGCAGTGAATGGCTTTCAAAACAACTGATTCAACAGGCTTTTCCCTGGAAACGCTGACAAGCTAGACAATGTGTACCATTAGCTCTAAAACGTTCATTGGTAGCGCTAAGGTAGTAACAGCACGTTGTTTCACTTTAATGAAATTATCTTTTTGCAGACAACTGCAAGAAGTGCAAGTCAATCTAGCCACACAACTTGGAGATGCTGAAAGCAAAATCAAGGCGCTTCAACAAGGTTTTACTTTGCAGCTATCCATTTTCTCTTACTTTCCTTGCATTATGCTTTGACAATTGCTCCTTTTGACATCGTCTATCAGCTGATATTGTCTTTTCAAATTACCTGAATCTATTTTTGCTTGTAGAACTATCGGAGGTTCATGGAGAACTTTTTGATGCCAGAAGTAAAAGCGAAGAAGAATCTGCTGCTAGGTATTCACATTATTTATTTGCTTATAAAAAAGTATCAAACAGATTAAAGCCCATGATAAGACTTGATAGGCTCTGTGAATTTCTTAAGACGTCCTGTCATCATTACAATGAAGGTTCAAAGTATGTTTACAAGAATCCTTTTCTCGAGACAACAACCTTGATTTGTTTGTTTGTTTGTTTTTCTGCCTGTTTGTCTGTTTGTGTTTTTGCCAATTTGTACGCAGAGCCTACCTACAACAAATGGCATTGGAAGTGGGACATGTCGAGCTTCTGCAAGATGACTCTAAACCCTTTGATTTTGCCCCTCTTTATTGTAGCTACATATAGATAAATAATCTATATCTACTACAGTTGCCATTAATCCTCAAATAAAATTCGATTTTCTGTAAATGTTTGATAAGTGAGAGAGCTGCACAATCCATATCGGGTTTGCTAATGTTCGATACATTAATGAATTTGAAATCATTTTATTTCAATTTGTTTATTTGATTTTTGTTATCAGAACCTCTGAAATTGAAATCATTGAATCAGATCTGGAAAGAGCTAATCAGGTACTCAATCTATGTATGAAATCTCAAGCTTTCTTTGCTGTATGTGTAATGTAAGTCATAAGTGAGTAAGTTGGTCGACCGCAGTCGGAGCTGACCTGAAGGTTCCTCTTCCGTTGGCTACTACCCTTACAGGTGGGCGCGTCTTCTATCCCTGGTTCAAGAACCACTTATACTCAATTTTACTCCTTATGCTGAGCGCTTAGCAGAGAGGAATTGAGTACCATTTCTGAAGTCTTTTGGTATTACTCGGATGGTATCTGAACCCACGACCTTCCGAACCAGAGGCGAGCACTCTACCACTAGACCACGCAACGCTGTCTGTGTATTGAAGACTTGATTGCAGGAAATAAAATGCCTTCGACGTAATTAACTAGAGCTCCACTGTTGCCTGTTTAACGAATTTTGGCCATGGCTTAAATCTCTGTTTGAAGACAGAACATTCTATTCCTCTAATATTTGTTGCATTTTTCTGCCATTCCTGTATAAAACTTACTTCTCTGTGTATTTGTGTGACTACAATGTTTGGCTTTTTGTTTGTTAGCAACGACTTGCAGTCGAAAAATATGCTGAATCTTTGAGAGAACAGCTTACACAGGCTCTTGAAGCAAGAAAAGTAAGTCAAATTCACTGGTTAATCCAGGCAATACATGACACGTTTACAATTCCATCGATTTGCTTCAAATCTGCTTAATCTAGACACCAAACAGAGCAAGAATTCACTTATTGTTTCTTAAGTTCTTGCTACCAAAATGCTTACTAAATTATGTTATCTTTATTGTAAGTCATATTTCATTCATTATTTTGTCAGATAATTTTCTAAATATTCATTCCCATTCCAAATTTTCAGACTGGAGATACAGATGAAGAACGATTGGTAAGTCTGCCATTTTAGACCTTGAAAATTCTTAATTTGAAAGAAAATATATTCATATAAATATCTCAATAAGTTATTAGTTATTGAAGATAGCTCTGTTCTGTGTAATTGCAAAATAACAAACCACCGAGCAAAACAGGCTGCAATCTCAGAATGGTGTATGTGCATAGCTTACCAAGACTGGAATATTTTTGTGAAGATCACTGGTGATGGAAATCCAAAATCTGAGATGTATTAAGTTTTAATGCACTAAGGAGCTCTCGGATTCTTTTGCAGTTATAGACAACTATATTTCAGGCCGATTCTTACCTAGTTTTAAACTGTTTTGTTTATTGCAGAATCAAAGTTTCAATTCTGCAGCAACTGCTTCACTAGAAGTCCAATTAGCAGCAAAAGATCGAGAGGTAGGTATGATTTGTTTTGCCCTGCTTGTCATTAATGGATGATCTCATTAAAAATGAATCACCTGTTTGCTGCAAGGACTGTGGCACTGGAACCACTGTAAGCAAGCTAAAATTCTTATAGCAGAAACAGTTGACCACGCATTCTGCAAGAGGAGCATGAAGCTGCTTGCAGATAGAACCACTGCTGCCGTGAATACGGCTGTTTTTACTGCTAGTAGCTCGATGATAAATTTTTCCAACTTTTTTAACAGCTGTCCCAACTTGTTGATGAAGTTCATCATTCACAGAGTGTCTTGATCAAAGTTAGGGATTCTTCAAAACGAGAGGTAAAAATAGCCTGGAAATATTGATTTCCATTACATTGCATTTTGCATAATTTGCTTATTAATAACAGTATATTGCCGTTGTACATTAGCAAAGGAAATAGAGAAGAGACGGCAGTTACACTGCTAGAATTATATTCTTATTACATACTATTTTTTATATTCTAAAAGTGTATTCTAGATTGAAGAGCTGAGAGAAACCTAGTTGAAACTTGTCTATATTTTTCAGATTGCAGTTTTAGAAGAACAATTGAACGAGAAAAATGCTTCACTAGACTCACTGGTATGTATGTAAAAACTCATTTTTATAGCGGGCACATCAACCTAGTATTGAAATGAAGGTAATGTTGAAAAATGACTGAACTGGAAAAACAGTTACTTGACAGCATTCTATGTTCTAAAACATTTTGGTATTTTGGATAAGCTTACTAATTGTTTTAAGCAAGCTATCTTCTCTATGCTTGCTATTTTTTGAAAATATATTGATTATTTTTGCTTCTTTCGTAATAGAAATCACTGGTAGCAAAGCAGGAAGACTACAAAGAAATAAAAAGAGAATTAAGGTATTTGTCTGTAACATGTTTCACTCGGTAAGCTCATGATCAAATTAGCTTTTTACTGACTATTGTCTTCTTAAATGAAATTAATTCCTTAATTTTAGGATTGTGAAGATGATCGAATTCGGAGAGAATAGAGATTCTGATGACCAAGTAAAGTTTAAATATTTTTTAGAATTAGACGGAAATTTGTTAATTTGGAGTTGTGAATTTGCAAGCCACTATATGTAAAGGAACAGTGAATTGTGTTTGCTAAAATATCCATCGATCGTCTTTCGTATGTTTTCAGCAACTTCTAGTTTTAACAGAGAACACGGAGCAAGAAAAAGACGTTGTAGTGTTGACTATCATTTTTCTAACTGAACTAAAGAGATTACTTGCAAGGTTTTTATTTAGAAATGAATATGCTAAAATTAAGGTATACAAAGTAAACAAAAATTAGTAATAACGCATAACAGGAAAAGGAATAAGAATGCCTTAACGCAAGGTGATACCGCGTGTGACGCAAAGTGATGTAAAACGGAGCTAAGTAAAAATATGAGAATGAATGAAATTGAGGAAATTTGCTTGAGAGAGAAAAGGTCTAAATTTACAATATTCAATTCATTACATATGAAACTAAACGGTTTATATGAACATGCGTCTTTAGAGTTGCACTTTGTAGACCATAGCTTTCTTTGATAACAGCTTCCAAAATATGCAATGAACAATGAGTAACAGCGAAACTTAAATAGCAGCTGAGTAGATTTAGTAGCTGTCTGAACAAGGTTTTTCAGCCAACTTTGGGGCAGGACAATAGGTGACCACTGTGTGAGTTGCCCCTAATTTCATGATGTCACCTTATATATCTCTCAGATTTAAGACCTGATTTTTACGTCCGTGCATCAGAGGTGTATGTTGTTTAGAAGGAAGATCTGAGACCTGGAAGTATCCATTGCTTAGAGATGTCACCAGCTGCTCACTTCATGCTGAATTATCTATTATTTTGTTGTTTATTTTATTCACAAAACATTTACTTGCTTCTAGGCTGCACCACCAAAGTCTCTTGAAAAGTTGTTACTCGATAAGAATAGAGGTTTGTAATTCAGATAATACTTAGCTATACTTGCATTATTGATTGACAAAAATGATAAGATCATCTCTCTAGATTGGCCGTATGATCCACTGTAGTAATTCACAAAATGTATAAGCTGCAAATTATTGGTTTTGGAGCATCAAGCAAGTCTGTATCAATAGCATCTGGATTTCCTATTTAAAGTTGTTTTCTGGAGTAAAAGGCACTTGAGTTAATTTAGACATATTTATCGTGGGATTGGATAAGTTGTTTGAACTCAGTTCAGATTCGGTTGTCTTGGGTTTGAGTGCCTATTGCTAACCTGTTGCTAAATGTTTTAGGTTCCAGCCTCAGCAAAAACTGTTGAAAAGGAAGAGAAATTGCTAACTCTCTTTAATCACAGACAACGTCTATAAGCCTTAAGTTGTACAATGCTCGCATTGTGTCCAGCTTTAAAATCAATGTTATGCTAATATATGTAAATAAAATGAATGAAATCAGAGCTTTATTTTAAACATTTCAGGACTTCAATCCGAGAATACAAATCTGAAAGTATCTAAAAGTGATTTAAATGGTAAGTTGACGATTTTTTAATAGATTTAACTGAGTGGATTATCCTTTAATAAAATCGTGTTTGTAGTTGTGTCATTTGTGCAATTTCTATCAGCCAAGCCAAAATTTTATGTGCTGCTACACCATTTCTCAGCAAATCATGTGTACTTTGGTTACTTTCTTCATGCTACTGAATCTTGTCTTAGACTCCATTTTTCTCTGTACCTAACTTCTTTTCATTTCAGACAAATATGAGAGTCTGCAAAAGAAATACAACCAGTCTATCAGAACTGTAAAAGAACAGAAAGATCTCATCACCCAATTAGAAAACGATGTTTTAAACTTGAACAATCTGCCTTCGACATTCCGAGGCCAGGGTGAAGGCGAGGCTGCTGCTGTTCCTGAGACGCTATTGGTCGAAAAAGCAGTGAAAGGAGCAATGGAAGAAGGTGAGTGATTGGCTAAATTATTTTTTCTGTCAAAGATGGTTGTTGAGAGCCAGCAATAGGGTCCACCCTTACTTGAAGTTGAAAATCTGCGAGAGTAGAAATATTCAAAAAATTTGAAACAACTTGGCTTTATAAGCAAAAATTCAAACTCTTCTCTAAATTTATTGTACTTGCAGCATATGTAGAATTTATATGTCCATAATCTTGAGCACATCCGAAGAAATGAAGTAAATCCATCATTATAAATCCATCAACTATTGCTGGATAAGTCTCATCATATTGAAATTGATTTTTATATTTGCTTACTTGTGGTATTTTTCTATATGTCTAATGAAATTGATCTTTAGTCAATTTCAATATTTGGTTTACTTCCTATTATTGGATATAGGTGGTAATTTGCTATTTACTGTATGTACAATAAGAAGTTACTTGCTGAAGAAATTATCAATTTTTGGTAGATTCATGTTTATTTCGTATATTAGAACTCACGCGGGAGAAATAACTATCATGAGCTATAAGGTAGTACCCCTAACCCCCAGCTTACCCCCTTTGGTTACCCCTGCATGTTATTGTCCATGTTTCTTCAGCTTGCCTTTTCGTCCTTAGAGTCATTGAGTGGGGCTGGCTCAGAATCATTGCTTACCATCATATCAAGTCAAAGAGAAAGATTCAGAACGAAAAATCTGGAACTTGAATCTGTAAGTATTTTTTTTCACATCTTGCTTTATAAGCTTTCAAAGTAAAAGGGCTTCATACATTCCTAGACATATTTCTTAGCACATCAGCGTTTTTACTTTGCGGGCTTTTTCCTGTATGCAGCTGTGATTTTCGAAGAGTTTTTTAAACCCAGCATTTAAACACATCTAAGAAATCCAAAGCTATAAGAAAACAAACTACCGAAAATAGAATTTGCTGGATAGCGGGCATCTTGTCTTAGATAATGTTTTTGCAGAAAGTATGGGCTAGATTGCCAAAAGTCGTTGGAACATCTCATATTTTTCGTGAAAATTTTTTTCTTTTAACATTGACTAGTGGGTAATTTTTATTATCATCAAAAATTCAAGCTATTAACTAGCAAGTGACATATCTACGGCAACTAAAAACATACCAATTTTAAAACATGAACTCTTCATACTACTTTCTACTGGTTTAACAATAAGTGTGTAGCTTAGGACACCTAGAAAGAACTCCAAGGAGATTTCGGCAACTATGGCAGCAACTATCTCTTCTAAGTCTAACTTAGAAAAAGCACAACAGAGATCGAAAACTGAGAATCAACAATACTTGAGGGATCTTACAGTTCGGAAGTAGATGCATTTCTGCTAATAAATTTACTCTTCAAATTCGATTTCTCGTTATTTTGTCAATAAGCTCTTCAGAATTGAACACATTAAAATCAAAGCGATTTTTAGACTGAAATTTATGGGCTTGTTAGACGTTCTGTCCATCACTTTAGAGATGACATTATCGTATTAATCATTACTCCAATCTCTTTAAAATGAAGGTGGAGATATGGCTATCTATGAAATTATT
>WUAR02032459.1:0-10075 GCA_015164055.2 Chrysaora achlyos
CTACTAATGCGCCGGTTTCCAAGGCCGGGTCGTCTTCAATCGCCTCCATCAGTGAACTAGAAAAGGGAATAAAGTTTTATCAAAAGAACACTACAGTACCTTTAAATTTCCTTTTATGAAACATTTATGAAGTTCGTTTAAAACTAAGAGTAAAGAGAGCTGGAGTTCAAAAGGAAGTTCTTTACGGGCCTTGCGAGTAGACTAAGCACTTTTAGCTGAATCAGTGTGCAATTTTAGGCTCCAGGTTTAAGAACCTTTGCTAGGCTAAGCTTAAAGAACGGAGGTCCTTTCATGCGGATTTTTACTGTATATAAAAACTAGAAATTGATCATATAAAATGCACGCTTCTCTGTCAAACTTGCTTTGAAATTCTTGCCAAATTCGGCTTAAAAGACACATTTTTCTTGGAACCATATTCATAGTGGCACTGGCTTCTACAGAGGATGAATCTAATGGTATCACTCTGTCTTGCGGGAGGACGTGTGTAGTTGCATCGCATTTATTGAGCGAGAAGCGTAGTTTAGTGGTTAGCTCTTCCGCCATTTGTGCCCAAGGTTTGTGGTTCAAATCAAGGCTAGGGAACACAAATTACAAGGTGCAAAAACTCTGTGACTCGGATGATCGCGTAAAATGGCGGGCGCGTCTGAAATCAATTGCGATGTAAAAGAACCGCTGGGGGCGTAAAAAACCTTCTTGCAGTGACCACCCCCAGTGCCAGGGAAGAAGTCGACTTGGCGTTAATATTCTTAATAATGACTGTTGAGCGAATTAGACCTCAAAAGATAGCCACACCAGACAGCAATAGAAGATAAATTCTGCCGGGTACTTGAAAAGCATACATACACACACATTAGATTGGATTGATACGTATATACGCGAACCACTGAGCAGCACAAGGCTAATCTAAACAATGCGACCCCAGTCCTTCCTCTTGATGTGACCACACCTCGTAACTGATTCCTATTGCCGTTGGCCTGGTATTACGGAGAGCTGTCGATTCTCCTCACTCTTTCAATGCTAGTTTGACCTAGTTTAACCGATAGATTGCCAGTCCGACTCGCTCATCACTCGCCCATCCTCACATCACTGCGTGTAAGTTGTTGACTGGTAGACCCCGTCGGGTCAGCTGATAACCGCCTATGGTATGGTACCTAAAGTGCTATAAAGCAACGTATAGAAGCAGATTTTATAGTATTAGAAACAGAGTGGCACAGCACATACTTCAAATCCATGCGATTCTCAACGGCCATGTCTTGCTTTCCAGCATCGCATTTGCAAGCACAGTCATCACAGACTCGTACTGGCACATCTCCCCAGCCTCGTTCCGGCACAGCCATACGTTTCGTCGTGCAGTCATCACAGAATCCTTGGCCACAGGCTCTGCAGTGATGTTTCTTATCGAATTCCTCGAAATCACGACCGCAGCCGTAACACTCCTAAAGTACAGAAAACGATTGGCAATAACAACATGGTCGCATAATAAGGTCACTTGAAATACAGTATAAACCTGCTTAAAAGGACCAACAATTTTTACCTTATTCTTAAATATTTCAGAGAAAATAAAAGTAAATTAGGCCATTTAGGTGTAAATTACGTAGATCACACTGCACCCATCCAACTAAATTATAATAAGTAAAAAAAAATGTACAGCTTGTGATTAAATAGTTGACACTTTAATTCTTCTGAAAAACTAAAGGCAATTGCTGTCTTTTCTCGATTGATTTTGCTGTAGAACAACATGGGAAATTTTTATATTTGACAGAGCTGTGCCTCTGTTTACATTTTGACATCAGCCAATCAAGCTACATGGGTTACATCACGTGTCACAAATACAGCTCGTTTATTGGCTACTCATATAATGTAAGCAATCGAAGTTTCATGTCTTTCAAAGGATTTTACTCTAGAACTGATTTTATCGATTGAGATAATTGTTGATCTTGGCTATCTACGTTCTTTGCACCGAAAGTATAGGCTTTGCATCAGGAACGAACTGGCACTAGTTTTCAAGGCTGGCGTCATTGCACTGAGAGGGCCGGTGGGGCGTGGCGCCGGTACTAAATGGGCGTGGTCAACCCAGTATCAAAATCTCACGCACTAAAAGCAATGATAACAGCATTTGCACGCGATCAGCAAAGATTCCGTCAAGCCTGTTCAGCGAATTCATCAGGTTATAAGTCAATGTACTTTCAAAACATTTCTGTGACAAGGGCCCGCCTTTTGAATCTTAGAGGAGAATAATAATAATGATAATAACGATAATAATGATAATAACGATAATAATGATAATAATAATAATTAAATGGAAATAGCAAGAACTGAAAGCTAAAGCAGCAAACTAACAGGAAAGCCTACAAATACAAAAATACAAAGAAAAGGAGACAAGGGGATCAAGTCATGTGATATTTGTGCTGAAAAGTGATTCAGCTGAGTTTTTAGCGAAACCTCCTACCCAATTAACTATCTGTGGCTTTCACAGGACATCAAATAATTTAATTTTTGTTTTGCAGAGAGAAGAATAAAGTTTATAACAGATTGGGAAATAGACACGTAAAGCTGATCACATAGAAGGCAGTATTTCAGACAGGTAAATGAAATATTTGTTCATCTACATGTTTAGAGCCATTTGCTTCGTCTTTCCAATGAGCAAGGTCAAAATGCTAGTGGTTATACATTGGCATAACTCGAACCAGTTATCAACTTTATTTTGCTTGACCTAGAGTTACTTGATGAGTCTAAGAATAGCTGTTATCTGCAAAAAAAAACTAGAACCCAGGGGGGATTTGGTAGCTCAAGGTGACGTACCCATTGCAAAATTTGGGGTCTTGAATTTTGCTAATTACTTCCCTCTTAGGGTAGAATCATTTTCAAATTTACTACCGCTTAGGGTTGTGAAAATTGATATGATTAGCTCGTGGAGCTTTAACAAAGTTTGATGAGTCAAACTGTTGTGAGTAAGATTCTGTAACAACAGTAATCGAAAAATCATTCACTCTTCTCGCAATATGAAAACCAACCAAAACAGATTGCGATTAATTTCTGATCAATTATTGACACAAAAAATTGCTCATATCTGCTATACAATAAAACAATTGTTTCTGGAACAATCGACCTTTTGTAATTGCTGCTTACGGAAAACGTTACTATACAGGTTACTACCGATTAGGCAAAAGCTTCTACAGTACATCCTAGATTAACCGAACAGGTTGAACTAAATTTTTTGCTAAGCCGTTCGGATACGCCAAAAATTCGGATAATCGAGGACGAACATTTTACCTACTAGCCTTGCTATGAAGTTTATTGTTATCACCCAGAATAGTCAATAGCTTTGGCAGACAGAAATATCGACAACAAAACTGGAAATTGCCGTTTTTGTTCGTAAATGGCGACGGAAAAATGCTAATTAACTAAATGACAACGGAAAAAATATTTTTTTCTGGAAAAATGAATCAATTCTGATTCAAAACTTTTGGCGTTCGGAAAAAGCGAGGTTCGGATAATCGAGGTTCGGATAACCGAGGATGTACTGTACTGCTAAGAGTTGATGGTTTTACAACATTTTTCAACGGGTACGCCACCTTGAACGCCCAAGCCCCCCCCCTTTGGGCACAAGAATATATTAGTTTCTACATTTCAATGAAAAGAGATAAATATCATACCAGAATTTGATAATTCGGAACCCAATAAGCAGGGGCAACCTTGTCAGTTACCCAATTAGAAACAGCTTTAGTTGGCTTTGCACTGACATTGCCAATCTTTTGCGCAAACGAATTCATGCCATCGATAATACGCCGAACTGCATTCTGGTTACCATACATCATGCGAGTCTAGAAAATGGAGAATATTCAATTTCTGGTAAGTTCCCAAGAAAAATTTCGTATTCTGCAACAGGTCTTTGACATTGCCGAATATACAGTAACAAAGGTAGAATAACATTTGTGGTTTAAAAAGCTCTTTGAAATCAATATGCTAAAAAGGAATTTAATATGATGATAAAAATGAAGAAAAAACAGTAACATGTACCGTAATATCAAATACAGAGGTTGCATGCGATGGTCATCCTTATCTAATGAACTAAAAAATTGCCAGTCCCTTAACTAATTTAAACAAAACATCAAAAAATTGTTGCCGACAATTGCACCTGCAGATTATGTCGTGTTTATACACAAAATTTGGGGTACATTAATTGAATAATAACTATGTAATCAGCGTTTTATAGTATATTTTTTAGCATTTTTGTAACTTTGTTGGCTTTGATTAGCTTCTAGCTATTAATTATAGTAGCCAACTTTAAATAAATAAATTATTATTATTATAGCTCTATTAAGCCCCCCCCCTCTAACAAGCCCCCCTTTTCGAGCAGAAGTATTAAATAAACCCCTCTCTATTAAGCTCTAGAACCGTACTGCATTGCTGATTAGTAAAACATTGTCTGCACCAAAATAGACAATGAAAGAAACCAAATTAAAGTAAGGAATTAATAAGGAATAAATGTCATTTGCTAAGCAAAATATTTTCAGAAAAAGGTTCAGAGATGTAAGTTGCAAGTAGGCAAAGATCTCGCGAAACAGAATCAATATGGTAAGATGTACCAATGATATTAATAAACATAAATTTCTAACCCCTGGCCACACATGTCTAATCTCAGCGCGAACTGCTATCTCCATTGGATCCCTGTTACCATACCAAAACTGCCTGCTTCTGTAGATCACGCCACACTCAGGGCATTCAAGGACGTACCTAGAAGGTACAATGATTAATTTGATTTAGATAAGGTTTCCTTTTGCTTAATTCTCTAACTAGAAGTGGGTGTGACGGGGGTGAGTTTTTGTTCCCCCTTTTTCAAAAGGGTAGCAGTGAATGTTTTATTTATTTATCTTTTTACATGCTTTATTTTCAGTTGGTAAGATGGTAACTGGTTAGCTAATTACACCAACTATTTAACTTAAAACAGTATTATTATTATTAGTAAGATATACCGTAATTAATACAATACTACACATAACAAGAATATAATAATGTTACAGCGATTGTAGCAAGCAAAAAGAGTGAACGATTTATAAGATATAAATCCTAAAACAGGACTAAGAATAAAACGATTAAATCAAATGGACGAGAGATTTAAGAAAACAGTTACTATCTTGCATATATAGCCAATATTTGGCACGACGTATGTGCAAAGATTGCAGTTGCGTCAATTTCCATCCCTGTAATTGTTTTTGAGGTCCTGCTGGAAGCTTTGCACAGCTGTGACGTAGAAGGACACCCTCTTGTTCCCTAATGCCCTTAAGGTGCAGCAGAATCATTGTAATTTTTTCACGTAGGTTTTGGAGGAGTTTCCTCTAAGATTGAAATATTGATTGTTTTCCCGATGCGAAGTCATAAATAGCTGCATACCCTGCAACCTCATACTCGATCGTTCGTTTCTAATTAATAAAGCAAGAGTGAAAGATGTCTGCCACTGGTCCTGGCGGAGCGTCGAAACGGGCCGTCACGAAGTGCTAAATCCTATGCTGCGTGCAGTTTGCTTCAAAAGATATACAGCTGCAAGATGTTTCTGGTCATTGTTCTTTTATTCAAATTTACAGCACGAAAAACGGATAAAATTATTGTTAAAGTTCGGAGGGAGGAACAAAATTTGTGGAAAATAATTTTTTTCGTAAACAAATTGATGGATTTCCTAAGTTGTGTAACAGGGAACAAGCAGAAAATAATTGGGGAACAAGGGAGCTTTGACCCCCCTAGAAGAGCCACAGCATGAAATGGAGAAGTCAATCAAACAATTACGAGCGAAATAGAAGATCGGTAGAAATGGAAGTTTTTTTGGTAAGGATTGAATTAAGGCCTATTTAGAACGATTCCTACCAATGCACGCCTACGTTAAACAAACTTAAGAAGAAAATTATTTAACTTGATGCCATTTATGAAACTGAAAATAAATTCTTTCCAATATCAAAGGATTCTGGATTTGTACAGCTTATATTTGGTACAAAGAGATTAAAAGACTTAAGATTGATAAGCCGAATTAAATAATTGGGAAAGATTATGTCTGAAATGTCATACGAATTAAGGAATGACCTACCCTGTCCAAGCGTACTTCGCAAGGCCAAACCACGCGGAATCTGCAGACTCAGAAGTCTTCGGAATAACCACCGATTCGACGCCTTTATCGTAGCAAACCTAGACGAAAAAAACCGTTGAATTAAGGACGTTGGTTCTGGATATTAACACACGCAAACAGCACAGACCCCATACAGTAATGATAATAGGAGAAGGCAATAGAAATATGAATTCTCACACTGTCGGGGCGGTCAAGCCCATGTAATTTCTTAAAGTGGACCTATCACTTGTTAGGAGTTCGCCTTTATAAAAAGAGCTTTGATAGTAAGTAAGGATGACGTTTACAAAATTTCAATATATTTTTTCGTTTTCGAGTTATGGCCGTGTGCAGAAATATATTGATGACGTCAAAGCAGGGACCTGTTTGAGTTAAAGACCAGAGAATAATACGAAATATAGGCCTGGGACAAGGCATATCTCCAGGTTAGAGATTTAGAGGCTAAAGATTTACACCAATGGAAAAAAGTCACCTATGACCAAATTTGAAGCTTATCCGAACACTTGACTCTGAAGATATGGTACAATTAATACTGGTCTGTGATTTGAGCGGGTTACTGCTACGACGTCATGTTTTGTAAACTTCACCATTACTAACTATCAAAGCTCTTTCCATAAATAGAAAACTCCCAAGAAGTGATAAGTCCACTCTAAAGCATTTTGGGGTGAATCTCGATGACCATTAATTAGAAAAATGGGAAAGGGGTTGTGGGTTCGCCTCTGCCTGTTTGATTTGCAAGCAGAAACTCTCTTAGACCCTGTTTACACGAGATCGGATCCAAATGGGTTCAGGGGGACTCAAAACAATTACGCATGCATATTTACAACCCAAATAGTTCGCGCGCGCTTTCCGTCATTCATTGTTCTCCGAGGCGTAAGGCAAGCAAAACATGTTCAAATTGGCACAGTTTATTAGCTACATTTAATTTCATCCGTTTCTATCCGTACTCGTGTAAGCGGGGTCTTAATCTCATGCGTGCAGTTCAAATATCCTGGTGGATTATTTGTCAATTTATTTAGCTGAAGACCCAGGGGGAGACTCCCTATAGTAGGTGACGGGAAGGGGGGGTCAGACACTTTTTGGGTCTGGGAAAAAGGTGCTAAGTATACCTTTGGGTACGCTATTTTGTGTATAGCTAATTAATATGTTTCTGAGGGTTGTTTCAAAAAACATCTGACAAATTAGTCTTAAGATGAGTCTTTCTCTAAAATGCTGCAATACATTGTTGAAACAAAAAGCAATGATTTTTTTACTGAACTTAGCATAACAGAAAGTAGTTGTTACATGGCATTTGTGGCTCGAATTAGATAAACGGCTTTAAATTCATTTTTATAAAGTCTTGTCCTGCTCAGTTGGGTCTGCTTGTTTTTTTTCGTTCTATACCCTTTAACGATAAGTCTACTTTTTGGGGGTAAAAATCTGCAAAATTTAGTATATTTTTGGGTTTTTAAAAAAAAAGCTGTGTCTGACCCCCGTCATCAGCTATAGGGAGTCCCCCTTCTGGGGCTGAAGACAACGAAACAACAACTTACCCTGCATACGAAAACTCTATTATCAAATTGGGCTTGATATTTGCATCTGTTACTTGAGCTATGGGCAATGTCTTCTCGTTCATGACTCATGCTGCATTCGCATCTTGTACTATTAATAACAGACAGCGAGATTTATTTGCATCAGACAGCGTCTGTTGCATCATAGATAGTACCATCATTAAAAACTACCTTGTTACTGCAAGAATGGCTAGGTATTTGGTACGCGCAACACTAGAAGTGAGGATTGCTGATTCGAGCCTCAGCCAAAAGGGGAGAAATTGCCACAATCCTCGTCAAAACCTCTTGAGACAAACCCAAAAAAAAGGCTGAATCTGTAATACTATTTGCAAAAAATTACATAAAATTGGTTCTCCCCCCTCCCTCCCAGTTGATTGTTGAGGTAACTTGTTGCCAGAGCAACGGAGAACAAAAATACACTAGAACCAGTTCAAACAACATTGAAATTGGGGGGAGGGGGAGGCTAACAAAGAAAGAAGTTGTGCTAGACAGATTTGTCTCAACAGTTTTGGCGAGGATTGCAGCTCTCTGTAAATGCAGGCACAGGCAAACTCAGATTAGCTATATGCGATTTAGGGGGCCCTAGTTTAAGGACCTTGTTAAGTTGGACAGCGAATAAATCTATACCTTGAGGACAAGTGTTAGATCATGTTACCGTGTCGAAAATGTCACTGATAAAACATTTGCAATGAAACATTTGCTTCAATGTTAGAAAGACATCCATTAACCAAATGCGAAGTAAATCCGATATGTGTCTCGATAGATAATGAAAATATTACTTATATGCTGAGGTCTTTGAAATTAAGTAGGTTCCCACTACGATTGCATTAAAACCGAGTACTTCAAATAGCCATAACTCAAACCGGACTCGAATGATGACAAACGGTAAGGTGATGACAAACGTTAATGTTATCTTTCCTGCGGGATCATTCTTGGATAACGCAGGAAGCTACTAGTTTTTTTCATCTTATATTCCACGCATTACTGCTAACGAATAATCGTTTGGTAACACTTATTTTTCTAACAGTTCTCACAAACATATGATTGCTGTTTCCTCCATCTGGCGTCTAGATCTATTATTATGATGATAATATGCTTAAAATAGCATTGCTTATGTCCCTTATTTTGAACTTAATTTTTACACGTGCTCGCTACTATTGCAAGGTATTGGTTTGTGTGCGCTAAGCGCAGAGGAACAACTGAATAGAGTAGGGCTTATCTAAGCACTGCGACCCAAGCCCTTCCTTTGCAAGCAACACTCTTGCAAGTTTGAAATCTAAATTCAACTGTTTCACTTCTCGTATTCGTTCTTATGATGCAGATTTGAAAAGGACAACGTTTTAATCTCCCTTGAGAGCAGGACTCTTGCAAGTTCATTGTTTGAAATCTAAATTCAATGGTTTTATCTCTTGTGTTCGGACTTATGATGCAGATTTGAAAAGGAAAAACTTTTTTCATCTCCCTTGAGAGCAAGACTCTTGCAAAGCTATGACGTGACCACACCGCATGATTCCTTTTTGCCTATGCCTTGAATTACTGAGAGCTGGCAATCCCTCTCTTCACGTATCTTATAACAGGTTTTGAATGAGGCTCGTACCCATAGCCCTCACATCACATCTAGGATTGTACAAATAAATAATTTAAAATGACGACAATGTACTGAGAATTGCGAAATTTAAAACAACGTTTCGAGCTTAACTCGTCTTCAGGTTCCCATTTTAAATTTCGCAATTCTCAGTACATTGTCGTCATTTTAAATTATTTATTTGTTCATTCTATTAACGGCGTACTACACGCACAACATATCTATTTTCATCTAGGATTGTGCGTGCTTACCACTCGGCCATTTCCTCATCTCGTGAAAAAATGTGGCATTAAGGATTAAACCTGTTATAGCATTCAATACTGCCCAATTCAATAAGTTGACGGCTACGAAAGAATTGGTAATAAGGAGGTTATGACAAAAAACAAAACATACCTGCAAGATTGGCATTTTGACGGGCATGTAAAATAGGCATCAGGAAAGCTACTCGGTATCAAATTGTCAATATCACCAGCAAATTTTTCATTCAATAGCTGAAAAATAGAACAAGGAGCCATGAAGTGCTTCTATCTGCAAGCTTAGAGACAGCAAGTATAGATGTGAACAAAAAAAGAAATGGCTTGATGCTAGCTGAGAGACAGACAGTATAGATGTTACCCAAAAACAGAAATGCCTTGATGCAAGCTGAGAGACAGACAGTATAGATGTTACCCAAAAACAGAACTGGCTTGATGCAAGCTTAGAGACAGCAAGTATAGATGTGAACAAAAAAAGAAATGGCTTGATGCTAGCTGAGAGACAGACAGTATAGATGTTACCCAAAAACAGAAATGGCTTGATGCAAGCTGAGAGACAGACAGTATAGAT
>WUAR02032681.1:0-10071 GCA_015164055.2 Chrysaora achlyos
AAATGAGCGAATACGGATCTTATGCTGAGCTTGAGAAAGAAATTGAGTTGAATGGTGCAAGAATAAAAAGGTTAGCTATATTCATTAGGTCTGGTTACATATCAATTCCAGCTGGATTGTATTTTTCAATGTATTGGTTAGCTCAATAACCGATACACGATCTCAATTTACGACCCAATATCTCTATGCATTATTTTGACCTCAGATTCGTATTAAACACCCCAAATTTGGACTAGATGCAAATTTTTGTACTCCTTGTCTTTTTGGCTTTTATATAGCGCGACGAAAAGTTTGCAAATTTATAAATGACTTGACCGCGGCTAATGACTAAGGATGTAAAGTTTCAACAATTTTCACGGTCAGATGCCTTATGAAGTTTCAAACTTTTTATCTTCAAAAATCAAGAAAATGTGGTTTAGGAATATGAATATTTCATCCACACCATAGTTTTGATGCTGAACCGAATCTTGGGTCAAAAATAATATTTTGCGAAATTGTCAAATACTTCCAAGGCGAGACAAGGTCATTGGTGTATGGACAAATAACTTTAAAACTGCTTTAAAGATGAAAGCATTTGCACTGTCTTTTGCCTTTTATAGTGATCTTCAAAAGAAGATTACAAATGTTGTATTTGTCCATGACGTTAGTAATGACGTTAGTATTTGTTCTGACGTTAGTAATGCGTTGAAAGTTACAGAGATTTTTTTCAAATTCTTGTATTAAAGTTATTTTTACGTAGCAAGCTTGATAATTTATATAAACTATCTGCATCATAAACTAAAAAGCAGTCTTAATACATGAGAATATAGAATGACATAAAATGATATAATATTATAATAACAGAACATAATAAAAGGGCTGAAAAGTTACGAAAAACAACAAACTAATTTAAATTTATCCAATATTTTGGATATATCGTTTGCACAAGTCACATGTGCTTGATTAGATTTTCAAGTTATAGACTCGGTTCAATCTTCCACGTGGTTAAAAAATGATTGCGCTACGCAGCCAGTATTGACAAATGGTTGTTTCTCTTTTTAGCAATTTTGCTTCTATTTATAGCTCGATTCATACCACACCCATTGCATCCTGTTGTGGCAGCAGACGAGCATCATTCAAAGTTGACAAATACCGGCATCTCTTCTCTGCCATGTCCCGCATATCACCGAGTCCGGACTGGAACGTTGGAGTTGACTCGCTCGATCTTTGTGATCATGAAAACTGTAGTTGGAAAAAGAAAATTGAACTTGATCTCGAACCGTGGGATGCCGGTAAGGGATTTGTTTGATTTTTAACTCCAGTTGAATTTTAAAACTTCAAGAGTAAGCAAGTTGATGAATTCTTTGTGCTGCAAGCGAGTTCGACATGTTCAGAAACCGTCACATAACTAACCCGACCTCCTTTTGAGTTATGGTTGAATATGACATGGTCCACTGCGGTCCTCTAATATCCCACCAATATTTATGGTCCACCAAAGTGTCCACCAAACTGGTCCACCATGGGCCACCAATATCAATGGTCCACCGAAGTGGTCCACCCTGGTCCATCAATATAAATGGTCCACCGAGCTGGTCCACCATGGTTCGCTATTATTATAGTCCACCAAAGTGGTCCACTTTGATTCAGCAATATCAATGGTCCACCGAAGTGGTCCACCTTGGTCCACCAATATAAATGGTCCACCGAACTGGTCCACCATGGTTCGCCATTATTATAGTCCACCAAAGTGGCCAACTGTGGTCCACCAATATCATTGGTCCACCGAAGTGGTCCACCGTGGTCCACCAATATAAATGGTCCACCGAACTGGTCCACAATGGTTCACCATTATTATAGTCCAACAATGTGGCCCACTGTGGTCCACCAATATCAATGGTCCACCGAAGTGGTCAACCATGGTCCACCAATATCAAAGGTCAGTGATCCACCAATATATAATTGTCCACCGTTGTTCACCAAACCGTTGCTCACCAGCGGCCTTTTGTTGATATAAGGCATTTCTGAAAGCATCATCTCTGTTGTTATAGGAACAGACAGCGGCATCACGTACATGGCCCCTAACCAAGAAACCAACCCAGCAGAGTTAATTCACTACATAACACAGCGCAAAGACCTCCATGCTGGAAGTTCCTTTTATATGGAAGGTGGTAAAGTTCCACCCCTCGCTAAAGTGATATTTCGTTTAGTCAATACCGAAGGAAAATGTACCAGAAACTCTCCACTGAACCCTACCCCATCCCTGAAAGGTAAGCAAGTTATATATTATATATTCATTCAAGTCTGTCTGATTATCTATCTTTAATTTACTAATGGTAAATCATAAGCTGCTTTTTAAACTATCAGAAAAGAATGATGAAGCAAAAGCGAAACGTAACTTGAGTGTACTATATTTTCGAATTTCTTTAATTTACTAAGATATATATCTATATAGATATGAACATGTAGAGCGTTATAGATTGTAGACAAATTAAAGAAAAGACACAACTTTAACTGTTACTCTGAGTTTCACGCTTTCGCGATCTTCAGACGGACTCTAATCTGTCTATCTGATCGCAAAAGCGTGTCAGATTAGAGTCTGTTTGAAGATCGCGAAAGCGTGGAACTCAGAGTAACAGTAAAAGTTATGTCTTTTCTTTAATTTGTCTACAATCTACAACGCTCTACATGTTCATTTATTGAGCACTTTACCGTCAGGATAGACGTATCCAAATATACATATATCGATATATATATATCTTTCAACACATCCATCCAATCCTGAAAAATCTATGCCCTTCCTCAATCCATTCTTCCCTATGCCTATTGACAGTATTCAAATGGTAGTGCAAAATGGCTGCTCTTGGCTACCATCTTTTCCTCGTCTTTCGGAAGTGGCGGACATTTCGCTTGATATTGGAGGGCGAAACTATTGTTTCAGTTGAAAATCATTGTTTACTTCTATACATATATATATTCAAACGCAAAACAATATTCTTTCCCAACATTAGGGGGTCATCGCACCCTCTGCCCCCCCCCCTTGTGTCCACCAATGCTTTGCGTCTTGATAGCAAGCTGTATCGTGTCGTGTCGTATCGAGCCATGTCGTATCAACTCGTGTTGTATCAAGCCGTACACTTAAAGGTGTTTGAATGTGTTTATATCACCCAGAGACGCACGTAGGGGGCATGAGTATCTACAGAGGTTTTGTGAAGTTTGGCAAAGTTTAGAGGCCGTTGGCTGAACATTCTTTAGCATTAGGTTATGAAAGTACTTGCAAGTTTATGCTGTCTTTTAAGCATGTTTGCCGATTCCTTTGCAGTTGGAATAGCACCGGGAACATGTGATGTTTCTGTGTGGACATCTTGGACCCAATGCAGCGTTTCATGTGGTCTTGGAACAAGAGCAAGAGGGAGAGTAATGATGAGTTCAGGGGCTATGCAGCTGTGCCCCCATTTAAAGGAGACCTCAGTTTGCAACATGGGCAAATGTGGCAAGGGTAAGTTCATTTCAAATACCATTTTCTTTACCTTAATTTGCGTTTCTTAATCAGAGAAGCCCAGGGAGCTGTGAGCATGGAGCTCCCCTCTTTCCCATTTCAGAACCTAGGAATGTAACTGGTCCCCCGTTATCGCTGATTGTACAGTAAGGTCCCGCAATTAAGGAACCCCATAATAGAAACTGCTAGCCCCTAAAAGGTGTTTTTGTGAAACATCAACATTTTTGCTATCATGCCTTCGAGTAAGCTGAATCTTAGCTACATTGACGAGACAAGAAAGCCAAATTGATTTTTATGCTATTTTTGTCAGATCCGATATGATATGATAAAGAAATTCATCTTCATTCATTCATCAAGGCTAAAGTTTGAATTGGGTTTCTTAATTGAAGGGTCTTGTAGCTAGTAGTCTGTTTTTGGTAAATACACTTTGCTCCTAACAGCATAGTTGTATTGCTGCCAAAACGTAGTTATAAAATGAAGTTTGCGATTGTTACTGTAATACAAATAACGAAAGAAATTATTTTAAAGGACAACTTCAATGTCTTCTAACACTTTCATAACTAAAAGCGGTTTTAAGTACATTTTAGTGAGAGAAATCATGTGCTGAACCTTTTATTTCGACCAGACGCTTATTTTTCTAAGTAATAGTCCCCCAAAATTGGTAGCTCTTGAAAACGAGCATTTTTAGGCCCCCGGTGGCTTAAATTGAATTCTTACGTCACAAGAGGTTGAAGAAAGAGATGAACATTTGCAATCAGTAGACTCATTTCAAATCTTGACATTATTTAGTTGTTTTTACAAACTGTTACTTATCAACCTTCGTTAATGAATTGCGAAACCCTAAGAGGCCATAACGACCAAATATTGGCTGCATCAACCTCTTTTGACGTGAGAATCTTTTGGCGCCATTTCAGATTCTTTTTCCCTCGTAGTTTTTTCATTTGCGAAATATCCAAGAGAAAAATTATTGATCATACCAGCAGTTTAAGGAGAAGAGTTTCCACTGGAATACTTTTACCAAGCTAAATAAAACGGCGTTTCGTGCAAATACTCGTTATCAAGTATAGCGTAGCTATATAATGTTGTGGTTGTTATGTAGTGTACCCAGGGGGGACTCCCTATAGTAGGTGAAGGGGAGGTCAGACATTTTTTGGGTTTTGGAAAAGGTGCTTAGTATACTTTTGGGTACGCTATTTTGTGTATAATTAGTATATTTTTGGGGGTAGTTCTAGACAACGTCTGACAAATTAGTCCTAAGATGAGTCTTTCTTTAAAATACTGCAACCCATTGTTGAAACAAAAAGCAACCATTCCTTTACTAAATTCAGCAAAACAGAAAGTAGTTGTTACATGGCATTTTTGGCTTGAATAAACGGCTTCAAATTTATTTTACATCAAAATCTGTTCTGCTTGGTTGGGTCTGCTTGTTTTTTTCTTTTTATACTCTTTAGCGATAAGTATATTTTTGGGGGTAAGAATCTGCAAAATTTAGTATATTTTGGGGTTTTTCAACAGGAAGCTGTGTCTGACGTTCCCGTCACCAGCTATAGGGAGTCCCCCTCCTGGGCTAGTGTAGCCAGCACACGAGCTGTAGAAAGTTATAGAAATGCCTTCATCTTTTAGGTGGGCCTAGAAAAATGACAATTGACTGTCGCGTATCGAAATGGAGCAGCTGGACAAAATGCAGTGTAACGTGCGGACTGGGCAGAATTGTGAAAACACGAAATGTAATACAGTTTCCTGGCAGAGGTGGAAAACCATGTCGACGGCTCACCAAGTTCAAAAGGTGCAATATGGGCCCCTGTCCTGGTAAGATTCTTTTATATCTTTTCATCTACTGTTCAATTGAGCAATGTTTTTCAGACCGCTCACGCTATTTTCGAGATTTTCTTCAAGGCTAAAGGGAAATATTCACCAAATGCACTTTCGTTGCTGTGTGATGCCTTTGAAATGTCACCAAAATGCGCCCAAATGACGGTAGACACAACGGTAAGGCGGTAGGATGGAAGGGCGGCTGGGCGGTCACCGGTAGGGCTATGGATTCGTGCGAATGGTGCCAAAGTTTTGAGTTTAAGTAATGTACGGATTTGCCCATGGAGCGGAAAAACCGCGCGAAGACCGCTAAGAACCTGCGAGAACCGCGAAGGACCTCCTAAATGTGACTGTACCGCGCGGGGACCCCTGAACTGTACAGCGAAGCGGTCTATCCAGAACTTATTTTAACTTATACTTAACCAATACGGCCTAACAAGAAATAAAATTCGTTTCAGGGCAAAAATAACTGGATAAAGCATCTCATTTGGAGGATGATGAAAGAGAAACATGATGAATCAGAATTATGAATCGAGCAAGTCAAATAGAAATTCGACAACTTGGTGCAACCATGAGGCTTGTAAATACCACGTAGATAATAAGTAACGGAATTGTAACACCTACTATTATTAGTCTCTCCCGATTTCTGTTGGGATTCTTGCAAGAAGTAGCTTCGATTTTTTTGAAATATCGGTTTATCAGGGTAGGTGCAGAGTGTTTCTCGAGCCTTTCACCCCTGGATTAGCCATATTTCCTATTGTAGTTACTTGAAAAATAGTTACTTGCCAAGGGGTGGCAAAAATACAGCTAGCCACCAGAGGGTTTATTAATTTATTTAGACTTGGATTAAGACATGGTAGAAAGTCATTAATAGAATCAAACGTCTACTATGCGATTTTTACATAACCCCTGTTTTCCCGAAGCACTGTGCATTATTTGTTAGCAGTTTTGCTCAATTCTTAGGGGTATAGCACATGTCTCTGATTATCTCTGATGTTTGTGCTTACATATGCTGGATGTGGAACACTTCGGTGGACCATTTATATTGTTGGACCACAGTGGACCACTTTGGTGGACCATTGATATTGGTGGACCACGGTGGACCATTTCGGTGGACCATTGATATTTGTGGACCACGGTGGACCACGGTGGACCATTGATATTGGTGGACCACAGTGGACCATTTCTGTGGACCATTGTTATTGGTGGACCACAGTGGACCACTTCGGTTGGCCATTGATATTGGTGGACCATTGATATTGGTGGACCACAGTGGACCACTTCGGTTGGCCATTGATATTGGTGGACCACAGTGGACCATTTCTGTGGACCATTGTTATTGGTGGACCACAGTGGACCATTTCTGTGGACCATTGATATTGGTGGACCACGGTCGACCACTTCGGCGGACCATTGATATTGGTGGACCACGGTGGATCACTTCGGTGGACCATTGATATTGGTGGACTACAGTGGATCACTTCGGTGGACCATTGATATTGGTGGACCACGGTGGACCACTTCGGTGGACCATTGATATTGGTGGACCACAGTGGACCATTGATATTGGTGGACCACGGTGGACCATTTCGGTGGACCATTGATGTTGGTGGACCACGGTGGACGACTTCAGAACTAACATATGCTAAAATGCACCTGCTCCGTAATATATTGTAGCGAAAGACTAGGGGACTATAGTTTACAGTGTTATTCCACTGCCCCTGCACCTACATTTCAACCCATTCACATAATTCACTTTATGCAAGTTCGTTAGCGTGTAGCTATTTGTAGGTGGCTTATCAAAACGCTTAGCTATTCAGTGTAGTTTTTGCAGCCTTGAAAGCTCTTTTAAGACATTATTAATTTTGAGGCGGGTAATTCATTGAAATTTTGCGTATTTCTACCTGTTTGCTGTAAATAATATATGCAATTCGATATATGACGATGAAATAGAAAGTTCTGTATTTTCATTTCATTCTGCCAAAGGGTGCCCGGAATTGTAAAGGGCTTTGCTATACTGAGGTGCAAATCGCTTCTTGAAATGGGGTTCGAGATTTATAGTGGACCTATCCTCCCTGCATTTATGGAAAGAGCTTTGATAGTAAGGATGACGTTTACAAAACATCATGTCTGTTGTCGTTTTTTAGTTATAGCCTGCGCGAATCTAACTTTGAGAGCGAATCTAAACGATGAAGTTCTGTAAACGTCGTCCTTATATAATATCAAAGCTCTGTCCATAAATGCGAACTCCCGAAAAGTGATGGGCCCACTTAAATCACCGGTGATTTTTTGTGATTTAATGATTTTATGATTTATGACACAGTGATTTCATGTGGTTTTTGTGTGATTTATCGAGAGCGCATATGATTCTGATCAGTGATTTGCCTCTCTTCGTAAATCGACAATTGCAATCTTGAAGAATGCTGACTAATTGCTGTGGGAGGCTTTCCTGAGTAATAGCAAGACATACTCTTTTATCCATGATATTTTGTCACTCGTGTTTGTCACTCATACCAAAGACTTTAAAATTGGTACTTAATGCCTCTCTGCACTCAGAATAAGGAGTAGGATTGAGGGTAAGTGGTTCTTGAACCAGGGATAAAAATTGCGCCCACCCCTACCTGTAAGGGTAGCAGCGATCGAAAGAGGAGCCTTCGGGTCGCCTCCGACTGCAGTCGATCAACTTCCATTCGATAAATATATTCAGTAATAATGCCAGACTACTGTATCGCCAGTTTTGATTCATCGCTTGCGTGCTAAAATTTTGAACAATGTACAATCTTGGACAAAATATGTTAAGAAATTTAACCACACCCTCTCCAATTCAATGTTGTTTTAGCACAGGGTATTTTGTTGCCCGAAACAGTTTTTAACCCACAAAAAATGGAAAGGTGCAAAAGGGGAACAATAGAAACAACATTTTACAAGCGGAGAGAATTCCGTGTTTTCCTATTTTCTCCACAATTTTGCCCAAGATTGTAGATCCACCAAATTTACATTACTGCACAGTACATGATAGTACGCCAAGATATAATAATCGCCCAAAATAGTCAAGCAACACCCCATTAGCTGCCACATCCCATACAGAAATCGCCCTCTCTTCCCGGGAATTCTGTTTTTCCCTCTAAATGAGTCATGAACCTGATGATGACGTTTTCTATTATGATTTTGCCGAACACAGTTGCCAAGCAATTATTCTCCTCCGCATACTTTTCAATTGTCTTTCACAGCACAAATTGATTTATGCATGCGGGGGAGATCTAAAACCACATTCAACCACCAAAGTCAATTACTTGATGTTATTCTTTATTACTCACGTAATACAGAGCTCAGTTATTAAACTTGCATTAATTCATTGAAAACTTATTGCAACTGAAAGAGCCTTTATTTTACTGGCTTCGAGGACGTCTTGAGTCTCGCCATCCAACAAGGAAATCTGAAGAGCAGAAACAAAGAGGAAATCAAATTATTCAGGAATTTTGTTTATTCAGGAATTGCTTCCTCTGACGAGATTTCAAGACTTGTTATCTATACTACATCAAAACCAGATTGTCGATATAATTTGTACAAGGAAGCACATTTGTTCAACAGGATCAGTAGCAAACAAATAATTGCTGATAAAAGAAGCTGAATATTCACTTTTGACGTTTGCCAGATCGGCATAATCTCAAATTACATTTAGGCCTATATACAGATTTGCGGCATTGGTGAAAATAAAGATGGCTGGTGAATCATCTTCAGTTAGCACTTGCGTGAAATTTTCGCTTTTCTTCATGAACATTCTTTTTTGGGTGAGTGTACAGAACCTGTTTACTTATGTAGAATTCAGAATATATTTTGGTGGGTATAAATGAGTTAAAAGCAAATGCTTTTTTATGTTTTCATGTCCAGACAGATATGAGATAGAAGTAATGTAGGCCTCATCAAATAAAATTGAATTTTTTACGTGCAACTGCCGTACATTAATAACTAATAAAATATAAAGTTTTGCACCAAATGCTATATTTCATTGGCTATTTAGGCCCATCAAATTATTGGATATATAAACCTCTTGCTCATGAAATTATGTATGGATGTAAAATTTCTTTATTATAGCGTATGCCAGGTCTAAGCTAGCAACTTGTTAAAAGCTTGTTTACCCAAAAAAGATATTTTTTGAAATAAGATACAAAGTTTAATTTACATTGATAATAAAATTTGAACATTAGAAATCATTACAATTTAACTGCAACCATATTTTTAGATCAGACTGAAGATAAATTTGTCCATCAAGTAACATCTGCGAGGACATAAGGAAACTAGTATTCTATCAATAAATGACCATCCCCAATTTCGTGCTTAAGAAACAAACAGTCTTAACAAATCTTTTTTTTCACAAAACCTTGTACCAGTTTTTTGATAGAGTGATACAGCACTCGTGCATTTTAACAGATATTTATTAGTTTATAAAATCTGATATTTAAAAGTATATTGATATTTAAAAGTTTATAAAATCTATATAGATATATAAAAAGTTATATTTTGTAGATCACACGCCGTGGGTCACACGCCATCATGTGGATCACTAAAATTCTATTTACCAGCACTGGTGAAATCATAATAGATAACAATCTTTTGTTCAACATTTATTTTGGATCTTTTCAGCTCATGGGTCTAGCATTACTTGCAGTTGGGATATACGCAAAGACTCTCAAAGAGCTTGATACTGTTTTGAAGAGTACAGTGGCATGGTACATGGATCCTTCATTTTATCTGATACTTTTTGGATCACTAATTTTCATTCT
>WUAR02032792.1:0-10068 GCA_015164055.2 Chrysaora achlyos
CACTAGCAAAATCGTTAACAAAAAGTTAATACAATGGCGTATTGTTCGTTTCCAGACTATCTATTCTTATGACTATGGTCACATGAAGTCTAAGCCAGCAAGTACATGATTCCCCAAGACCTGCCATACAGTTGCAATGTGCAGACAAGATACTCCCTGATCTATCAGCAATTATCCATGGAGATGGTGAGTGAAAAACCTAAAAAGACAAAAACATAATAATAAAATTGCACTTTATTAGGTCATCATTCAATGACATGTGCCAAAACAGAAGGATTTGACCAAAAGAACTGGCAACCTAATACTGAAAGACTGTTATCCCACAAAAAGTGGCATGGCCTTACATTGCTTCATAGAGCTAGACAGATAGTCCTGTACTTAAACATAAAAATAATCACTCTTCCCATAATAACGACATTATCCATATCAGGTTTGGAATAAATACAAACTTCTTTGACCCATCAACAAACAAAATGGTTGGAGGATTCCAAGCTCTTATAATTTCATGTCTGGATGGCCAATAGACGGAAAAGTTTCATAATCAGTTGATAAATCGTCCTTCTTAACAGTGTATGGATCAATTTCACCTACTGCTTTGATTTTTTCCAAATACCGCTGTCTATTTTCACTGTTCAAGTTTTCAAAGTACGTACTTCTGCATAACCTTGAGGCCATCGTTGTCTAGTTGTCCACCAACATGACCACCACGCATAATTAGGCATTGATTATGACGTCAGCGAAAACGCCCTATCGGGTCTCTTGTTAATTTGTTTTCAGCAATAAGACTATTCCAAATAACTTTTGAAGGGCAAGTGGCACGTTGTAACACATGCTTCAGATATTTGACAAAGGACCCATATTCAAATTTTACAAAGGAGAAAGATGCCCTAGCCGCAAGCAAAGGCATCAGAAGGTGAGTAAAATAATCAGTTCTACATTGTACCAAGAATTTAGACTGCACCTTAAGAGAGCTCACTTAATAATGACATATTCAGTTAAACCTCACCATGTCTAATGGAGGGTCTGGCTTTCTTTAGCAAACTACCTAGTAGGATATGCACGGCATTTTAGAAAAACTGGTTTCTACGTCAGTAAAGCTGCATCTGCAAAATCAGTAGCTATTTAAAAATCCTTGATTCTCTTGTCGATTGTCCTATTGCTGCCAGAACATATGTTACATCTAAGCAAATGGTACAAAGAGGGTTATATTAATTCATCAATTTCTTTTTCAGATATTATGGGTCACTTGCATGTGGTTTGATAAGGTCTGAGGATAATTACATCAAACTCGTAGAAGGCCACAACCAGTACTGATATAACATGAAGAGCCAAATCAAAGCTCACTTGTTATGCTCTGGGGAACTTTCTTAACTCCATTTTGACGTCTGAAGGTATGTCTTGGCATAATTTTGCTTCAATGAGAAACAACTTTTGTCTTTATGTGTTTAGATAAATAACTCACAGAGGGGCCTTGATATAAGATCTAACTACAAAGAAAGTACTACCACAGAAATTTTGCATGGGAAAGCTTTTTAAACTGCAACTTGGTTGACCAACGATTATTCTGGATGAACCGTATGTGCTTTCCTTTAAAATAAAATGAGAAATCTAAATAGGGGCTGGTCCCTAAATTGCCAGGTTTCAAAACAAAATTAATTCCAACATAAATGAATGCATCAGCGGGGAAACCTCGCAAAAATGTCCATAAACTCTTTTTTAAAGCTGGTTTTTTTTAACTGCTGTCCATTAGTTTTTATTTGTAAAGTTCTAACCTCAAACGCAAGTCAGTCAATTAAAAACTAATTTGTTTTAATTTCATGCAAACAAGGACTCAATTGGTAAATGGAAAAAACGCGGGATTGCTGTCACTGAAAACATCATAAGAGTTGCATTTAACATAATCAAAATGAAAACGGCAGCACAGCATTATATTTAAAATTATATTGCTTGCCATGTTGCAACGGGTTCAGATATGAGTGACATGGGTCATGGACGAAAACAGTTTAATGAAATAATGCGTGCTGCAGAGATCTTCGTTGATAACGAAACAAATAAGTATCTGATCAAACCAATGGACTGCACAGGTTTACCACCACACTTTTACGATACTGCAGACAAAGCAACCGTCAATTGCTACACAAATCAAGCAGTTATGCTGTGTTGTGTAGTGCAAGGCAAAAGACGAGCCATTCCAGTAAGAGCATCACAAATTTATGAAGTAGCTGTTGATGAAGATGATGAAGATGATAACGACAATGCTGAGCAACCAAGCGTGACTGGTGCATCTGCTGGTGAACTTGCAGCTCGAATTCATTCTGATATAAAGGAGACGGATCAGGTGGATGATGAATTGTTGTGCCAATCTTGGCAAGGAACATCGTGTGATGGTCAATATCAAGCCAAAGATTTCGGGAAGGAGTTCGAGAGACTCTTGCAACAAGCTGGATCATTTAGCTGTGTGGTATGGGATCCCCCTCATTTGGTAGATCTTGCAATGAAAGATGGCTTTAAAGGAAGCTTTGGATAGTCTGACAACTTCATGGAGCATCTCATAAGTCGCTCTACAGTATTCCACCATTTGATTTGAGATGCTCAGCATGTTTTCAGTTCGTCAAACTTCTTGAATCGCTGCCAACATATGTGAAAGCTTTTCGAAAGTATGGTTACACAGAGGTAAAAGACTTTCAAATAGCTGGGCAAGACTTCGTTTTTGATATGTGCGGTGCTATCAATATCATGAAGCCAATCATAACATTGCTGGTTGACCTTCAAAATCTCCAAGCACCTGTTTGGAAGATATTGATGTGGCAAAAAAGAGTGATCGATGAGCTGTACAAAATGATGAGTTTCTCCGTATAAAACCTGACACCAAGAATGGTATATTTTACGGCACACCTGAGTTATATAAAGAACATGATGAACAAGGGGACCAGACTTGTTCAAGGATGGTTGATGGAATGTCAGTCCAAGGAGGTGAGGACGAGCAAGAGCCTATCATCGGTTGGAATGCCAGAGAGCTCCATGATTGCAATGAGGATTTGCAGTTGCTTGCACATGATCTGCTTGATTCTCTCAGATCCCGCCTGCCTAATGTCTCAAGGATGCAAAAGAAATTGACCTCAATGGATTTGGATTCAAACATTCAAACAGGAGAGAGGAATGCCAGTGGTTGTGTCAAGATTGATGAGGCTGCTTTGGAGCACTATGGCCATGATGACTTCAAATAATTCTTTGCATATGTATGCAGTGAAGACCATGTGCAAACCTTAGCAACCTCAAAATATATAATAATAGATCCCTCATTGTCACATGTCATCCATAGAAACCAGAAAGTTGTGCTGAAAGAGCTGGTGTGGCACCCAAAATATTTAAATTTACTGGTGGTTAGCTTGAAAGTAGTCAGGGAGGATGGTACAAAAGTTCTGCTTCTAGGCTACTTGGATGTAGAGAGTGATGCCATGGAAGGGTCAGTTGGAGACAAAATTGGTTGAGTTGAAAGATTTTAAATCTTAGTAGAAGATGGAGCACAGTTCTTTCTCACAAACACATACATCATCAAGGTTAAATGTGGTACTTTTAAGGTCATCGTTTGGGAAGAAAAAATCCTCAAGAATCTGCACACCAATCCAGAGATATATGATGCTCTTGGATTTGAAATGTGTATTTCCATCGACATCAGTCAAGCAGAGGGGGGAACAGAAGCAGTTGTGGAGAGCTTCTACTCATCCATGAAAGCTCAGGCAAGGTATAGGTGGAGTTGTTAGCAAGGAAAGACAAATTAGATGTAGTTCCTCAGCAATGCCCCAATTGGATGTGGCATGAACTACAATTTCATGACAGCAGAGGTAGGTGCTATTTCTCATTTTGTATAGTTTGTCACATGTTGGACTGCCAACATATTATTTGTACGACAAAGCAAATGGACTCTTAAGACTCTTATTCCATTGTTTAACATGTTACAAGTAGGTGCTTTGCTATTTCCTAGATTAAAGTAGCACAGCTACCAGGTAAAGCTTCTTTTAGTAGAAAATACTGATCATCATTGTTAAATATCATTGTTATTCATATTTCACTTAATTTGTTGTTGTTTTTGTTGCTATATAAGTTGCTGTTACGACTAGCTACATTCTATTTATTCAGAAATATAAATTTTGCGATCGCAATTATTGTAATTGATTGGGCCTCAGGAAAAGTTCGTTTGGAGCTTGGAGAAAAAGACTAAACGTTTGTAAATAAAACAGCACTAACATTGTGTAAATGTTTAATAGCAGATTCATTAACTATTGAATTTTTATTATTGTGACCTATTTAACATTTGTTGATGAAATTTGCTACATCAACATAATTTGTTGGCAAACACGCTTGCCATGTTTCCTAACGTGCGTTCCCGCTGGTTTGTCATTATTATTTTAAGCTTATTTTATTGAGTTAACCTTTTTGTCTTGCTTCATGCTGTTTTAATGTGTTTTGTTGTAATTAATCAAAGACTTATGTATTTCATCAAATAGAATCTATTATTTATAGCTTAGAAAGTGAACTCAGGCCTGGCGAGACAGGAAGACTTTGTGATTGTGAACGGATAGGATGAGATACAGAACGAATCGAACTTTATGATTAAATTGCAATTTAAACTTTCTGTATATAGTTACTTTACTTTGAAGGCTGTGTTCTTATTTCGTCTCAAATCTGCAATCGAGAAGCAGAGTAGGATTCTGCAACATAATTATTTGTTTTATTCCATTATCACAAATGGGGTAAAAAGATGTCCTCTGCGTTTAGATTGTGGATGAAGATTTTGGAGTCCAAATACCTTGGAATTGCACGAAGATATTACAGATATCAGTTTGACTATTGATAAAATAGTGATTTGCTCCCAAAAGTCTGTTATGGCCTTCTAAGATCTTCAACGCTATTATTACTTTGTGTCATACTTGTCTTTGAAGGCCTTCCAGAGCACAACAGAATGCATATCTGCTCAATACGATTGCCCCTATAGTTAAATCTGTATGATGACAAATATATCAAGTTGATTGTACAACAGTATCTAAAGCACATGATGGTTCCAGGCTATTGCTATTTTTGGATGTTTCACAATGATCGTTTAGATGCAACATCTCTCTATAATATGCTCTATGTTTTTCCAGACACCCTCAAATGAAATTGATATAACAACAGATTCTGCAATTGGCAAGAAGAAAATTTCCACGTGCAAAAAAGGTTAGAATGCAGTACATCTACTGATGCAGTAAATCCGTCTTTTGGTATTACTAGAACAGCGTAGATATAGCTAATATTAATAATGAAGGTGCATTTAACTTTATTCATGCAAGGTATTGCTAGAACTAGAGTGCAATGGTCATCAAAGTTCAATGTGATCATGACTATCATCTGATCAAGCTAGTTTTAGTTTCTTGTAATATAATATGATTGAACATCTAGAGCAAGCATACTCTACCCAAAATAGGATAAGAGAGTTTATCCTTTTGTATTGAGCTGAATAGGTCAGCCTTTTTCCAATATTTGCCTTTTTCTTTTCATAGGCAATATAAACGTAAGACAGAGGAAGAAGAGGACAGCGTGTAGCAGCTACAATTTTGTAATTCATTGGTAAAGATCTTTCAAATTTAAGTTGATGATCTTTGGAATGTATGCCTTTTCCTGCGCAATGACTACCAAAGTAAAGTTATTCAGCATTTTCATTACTGTTTTCTATTACTTGGACTGCAAGAACTGGTTGTTGGAGAGGTTGTATCTGAATTTTTATAAACGATTTTCTGGGGTGTTGTTGCTAGCAGATATTATGGTAGTAAGCAAGCACGCTATGACAGTTGAAATAGAAGGCTGTATAATTTTTTTGCACCATAAAGACTTAATAGCTGCAAGAATAATGGAACATAAGAGGCAGCCCTGTAAAAGAAAAGTATTTCTGCGGATAATAGTGACATAAACTTAGGTATTGGTCTGATTCGGAAATGGACATCCACCATTACTCAGATAGCACTAGTGCTTCTGACACAAAAGAGAATGTTAGCTATACCTTAATCTGTTGCATGACCATCACATTGACAATGATTCAGAGTGCTTTGCATGTCCCAGCGAAATTGCAATGACTTACATGAAGATGATATTCCTAATTTAAGTAAGACCTCTTGCAGCCTTACACAAGCTACTTCTGGTGAACACCAAATACCAGAAAAATTCAAGTCCCCATACAATTTTGCATCAAGGGATGAAAAAGCAAAATATTTTGGTAATATGGCTGGTCAACTCATGGCACAATTTCCAGAAACAAGACGTGGACATTGTGAAATTGAACAAATAAAGCTAGAATCAAAGTTATTAAGCTCTGACTAAGAAACAACTGAAATGAAAAGCGATGAAGACAATACGACAGAAAATGGCGATGCTCGTACCTCTGTTGTTCCCAAGCAACACGAAGATGTTGAAGTAGATTCAACATCAGTTAATGAGAGATACAGCACATCTTCTAAAATCATTAACCCAAACAGAAAGAATTGGGGGTGTCAATGCATGTGTTCAGATTAAAGAATTGGATGCCCAACTGTTGGATCAATGGAAACAACTGCCAATTATCACAAAAGGCAAAACCAAACCACATCAACAGTATCCTAGATCCACTGAAAACTACACCAATTTTTTTGGCTGATATTTTGTCACATGGATAGAGCTTGGCAAAAGCATGGCTATGCTAATCATCATGGCATTGTCACCTGCATATCGGAGGATACTGCCAAAAGTCTTGATGCTGAAGCTCTATCAAACACATGCAAAGGAGGCTAAAGCCTAGTTTATACTTCGTAATTTTTCACGTAATTTTTCAAAAAATAAGCAAAAAATTAAGGCCTTGGATGTCTGCATCATAATCCTTTTCAGAATTCATGGCAAGAAATTGCAAAAAACTTGAACGTTACAATCGGCCTTGCAAAAAAGAAATTGAAATATATACGTGAGAGTTATGTGAAGTCAAAGAAAACAGCCAAAGGTAAAAGTAATGATGGTAGGCCAACGAAGCCATATAAATATTTTGAGATGCTGGCATGGTTGTCACCTTTTATAAAGCACTGGGCAACAGAGAGCAGTTTAACTTTGCTATGTACAACAGAGTCTCCTGTGGCGAATACAACTGCCAGAATAAATAGAAAAGGGATATACACTGCAAGGAAAAGGCCAAGAACTGACGTGGAGAATGCCATTATGGATTTGATTCCAGATAAAGAGGATGAGGATGAAGTTGCAAACTTTGGAAGAACTGTAAGGGACACTTTGCGAAAATTGTCAAAAATATCTCAAATTGTGACCAAAAAGAAAATTAACGATGGTTTGAGACCAACACAATGAGAAAAATTCCAAAATAATTCCAACAATTGATTTCCACTCTTCATCCTTGCTAACAAATTTTACAAAATCATTGAAAAGGCAACCCCAGATTGCGTTGCATGTCTCGTAAATAATTTTATTCAAAGTGGCTTTTGCAAGTCTGAAACTGATGTCAATTGATTGCTGTGAATCTCCTGTTACCAGAAAGCTACTGCCAGACTTTCCACAGGAGGTACTGGATACTGATGTCTATTTAGAAGGACAAAACTACCCTCAACAATATCGAACAGTTTGTCAAAGCGTTCCTTTGACATTTCTCAATTCTTGTATAAGAGAGGGATACTCTCCTCTTTGACATCTGGTAGTATTTAACATCCGAAGGTATGATCTTCGCTGTTCCTTTTGATATAATTGGTACAACGCCAGTAATCTTAGCAGCATTATCTTCGATGTCATGACTGAAACTGACCTACTAATTTTCCTGGAAGCACTTATCAAGTTTGAACACATCTTCCCTGTAAGGAAATTTTTTTGCTAAAGGAAAAAAATTAGTGCGCTAAGATAAATTTCTTGCTTAAGCAAAAAAATTATGGCTTTGATGAAAAAAGTTTTGCTTATCCGTTTTGCTTTAAGCATAATTTTTTTAGGTAAAAACTAGCTGTGGGAGATCCAGACAGGGTTCCATGGGTTCTGGAACCCTGTCAAGTTTTGCAAGGAAAAAATCGCAAACTAAACTATTATGTTTATCTTTGGGCTCCCTGTTGCAGCAGAAGGCACTCTGTTTGCTTCGAAGTTATATGAATCAGCAAGAAAGGGCCTTTGTGCCTTACAGCAGAACATTGATACTCTCTAAATATGGTGTTGATAAACAAAGGAACCCGGTTGTATCCATGATTAACAATGTATTTTTAAAAAAAGGAGCCCTATCGTGGCCATGACGATCTTTTGTACTACATTGTATTTTGCAAAGAAGGGAACCCTCTCGCATGTTAAATATGGGTAGCTGGAACCTTCTTGCATATAATCATACGGGTTCTACAGGGTTCTTTGGGTTCTATATAGGAGGTTATGCGAAAAAAATTATTGTCAAACGAGTGTTTGCTTGCAAGTCTCGAAAATCAAGACTTACATGCAACTGAAAGCATAAGAATTAAGTACATCCAAACACTAAAATTTAAAGATTTAAGTTTTCAAAATCTTTACAAGGACGTGTATGCTATTGAGCTTATAAATGATGATATTTGTTCGGCAGTTTTTTGCACCCATAATATGCAACCCTCAAACAGGAAAACTAGGGCTTAAAAAACTAGGGTTTTCAATTGTATATGAAAATTCTTCCACTTTGTCCTTTGACGGCAGTCGGCATGAATCTAGGCCTAACTTAGGCCTAAAGACCTATACTATCCTGTTTAGAATTAAGCTAAAATTATCATGTTGTGCTATTGCTAGATAAGTACTAACATTTTTTTAACATAAGGCCATACGTTAGTTATCCTCACAATCATACAGGCCAGAGGTCTGCTGTCAGTCTGGCAAAATAGAAATGTTACATGATAGAACTACCTTTGGTAATTTGGGTTATACTGAAAGAGCAATATCATTATAGTGTTCTACTGTATTTGGCTTTTATTCAAAAGATAATAACATTTATACCAACATACTTGCAAATATATATATATCTCCCTACTAGAGCGAAATGCTACCGCTTTCCCCTAGCAAAATTCAGCATTTCATGTATGGTTATTCTAAAAAAAAATTGGAATAATGAAGTTAATTTACCCAACCTTTAGAGTTACTGGTGATGGCAATTGTTTGTTCAATGTGTGCTCTTTGGCAATCTGTGGCAATGAGTTTTTAAGTTCATCCTTGCGAATTCTAACAGCAATTGAGCCATTTTTGAATGCTGATTATTATTTAATGCACCCATGCATTGAAGAGGAATGGACTTCACCTGGCTTCCTTTTTATCTCACAAGGAGCTATTCTTGCAACATGTCTTTCTGATAGAAGCTTTGAGATTTTAGATTGGCAAGGCAGTAACAAAAAAGAGTGCATAATGAAAGAAGCAATGCTGATTTCTGAACCAAATGCTTGGTCTTCTTTTATTGCTATATTAGCATTATCCTCTGCTGTGGGTATTGATGTCTATTCTCACTATCCACAAAAGAAACTGCAATTAGCCAATTTTTTAACAACCACATAATCCCCCGTAAAAGAAAAGATGATTCTACTAGGCATACCATTCATCTTCTATGGTCAAGATTGGGAAATTTGGCCATAAAATCTTCTTCCTTTACTCCAAACCATGTTGTTACCTTATTCACTTTGCACAATGATATGCATGTTGATACAAATCCTAGTACGATCAAGGCAAAATCAGCACCAAAGCTTCTTCAAACAAATATTAGTTTTGTGAGTAAAAAGTCTAAAGTTCAGGAGACTAACGATGATTATCCTATGGAAACAAGCAGGAAACGAACCTTTAGTCATATTTCTAGTAGTTCCGAAAAGACTGCAAACATGCGTCTTTCAAAGCCTTCCTGTAAAGAGCAAGATGTTTCTGATTCTGATATTGGTTTATTTGTTGCTTCTGGCAAGAAATCAGATGAATCCCAGCTCCTAGAATATTTGCATAACACTTGGGTACCTCCAGCAGACTACAAATTTCCTACCAAGCCTGAGTCTGGCAAATATAGAATGTTTTTACCTACTTGGATTAAACTACTTGGTT
>WUAR02032903.1:0-10067 GCA_015164055.2 Chrysaora achlyos
TCATTAGAAAGTAATAAAATGCTAATTGCCGAGCCTCAAGAAAGGAGATGAGATCGCAAATAGTATTCAAAACAGGTTGTCGACCAATGCTGAAGTATCTGCCTATCTTTCTGAATCTATTGCTGGAACTATAAATTGAATTAAAGTTAATATTGGTTAATATGAAAAAGAGACATGAATTTTACATTGTAAGTATATCTGCTAGTTCAAACATGTTTTAAAGATTTGTTCAATTAAAGTACACTTTGAGTTTTTAAAATATTAATGCAATTTCCAAGCAATTATTGTCTAAAATCCGTTCAGAAAATAGCATTGTAGGAGAAATTTCGTTTCTAATAACTCCCGTTTCATATTCTTGAAGGTATATTGAGATTTGAAGATTAGCTACTTGTTTATCGGCCAAACCATACTGGAAAAAAGCATTTATTAATTTAAGAAAATGTGTGAAATAACAAGGAAGAAATGAGAGTCTTACCGGTTTAAATTTTGATGAGAAACAGTAAGAGTGAATTCCTGTAGCATGCTATTGCTCTCTCCTTCAAAAGGCCTACGTACGATCTGCTATATAATGCACCGTAAGTAGTATGACGACGATAGGAAATTTGACGAAATTGTTTAACAACTAAATAGCTCCATATTCTAAAAACTTGATTTCTGTGAACATAAATTTTTCGTAATCTGAAGGAACTAAGTTATGGCCTAGGTTTGAAAGGGGTTATTGAAATATCCGAATACTCTTACTTTTGAAGAACAAATTCGAAAATCCGCTAATTTTTCCAATAAAAAATGTCTCCTCCTCAGTCCCCTTCAATAATACCACGCAGTCATTTACTCTGCACCGGGTAAAAAAGATCCAAAAATCAGTTCAAACTATAGGTTAGTCTAAAATACTTCTTTGAATATCGGGAAAATTCGCGATTCACCAAGGAAACAAAATACGAAATTCTGCTTCTTGTATGCAACAAAATTCGCCGACCCGCCAAGCCTCCCCCCCCTTTTTCGAAAAAAGTCTGCGTTTACTTTTCCCTCCGTTATTACATTTGATAAATGGCATGTAGCTAACGACAAAGAAATTATATTAATCTGATTTGACTGCATGCCTTGAAGGTTTGCCTTTGCATTAAAGTCTCCGGAATTGCTTGAGAGTTTTTAGACTCGTAACTCAAGAAATTAAGTTGTTGGATGGCTATCCAGATAAATATGGAATCGCAAAGATAAAAAAGATTTCTATGCGGTATCTGTCGAAATAATTTCCCAGGTGAATAGATCTCATCAATCTTCGATTGAACAATCAGATAACTTTAGTCAAAACGTTTTTCAGCACATAATAGCTATACCAGTTTCTATTTCCTTGAAATTTACTGCTAAAGTATCTCATGTATATGTATTTTCAAGCATAGCTATAGCTAATGCTACGGTATTTCTGAAATTGCAAAGCTTATTTGTTGCTTCCGATTGATGTTATAGAAGAAACGTCAATTTTATAAGGCCCTAATATTCTATGTCAAATGCAAGTGGTTGTTTGTCTGCAGCCGTTAATAGTTACACCACAACAGGCATTATAGATTTAAACTTATATTCATCCCGTTGAGAAAATCCAGAAACCGAGATAGCGGCTACAAGAATGACGGTAGGGAATTTGTGTCTCGCAACCGCCTTTGTAACATATTTCTCCTTCGCAGTCTCAGTTTGTGAAAAGTGATTTTGTAGATAATTCTAAATTTGTTTTAGGTTTATCTTCATGCGTAACAATCACTGGTTCAGTCATTGATTTTAGAAGATATGGTCTCAAAAGCGAATGGGGGTTTGGCTGTGGAATACGATTCAACTGTTGGGTCTGATTTATCCAGTGGCACCACTTCCAAAACAGCAAGCATAGAAGGAGGAGGAGAATACGGACATCTGAATGAGACACAATTCACAGTAGAAACAAAACATGAAGAGCCAGCTTCACGAATAGCTGATAGAATCTCTTCAGCTGATAATATTTTTTCAGACACTCAGACGTTCACCGTTGAACGCGAAGAACGAGATGACCATTTGAAGAAATATGAACGTAAAAAAACGTACTTTTTGTCAACAGTGAAATGCCTTTTGTCAATTCTTATGTCGATCTTACTTTTTGTTTGTGTCATTGCAAGCAAACTCTCTTTAGTGTATATTGGTCAAAGACTAAATTACACTAGAACTGTCGCTTCAAGCAGGAATGTCTCGAACAAAACAGACAGTCAGTTTACATGTGGTCATGCAGGCAGATATACGTGTGAAACAACCCTGAACATGTTGATGTTGGTGTTAGTCTGCCCCAGCATATATGCCTTTTTAAGAGCTGTTTTTATGAGTGGCATGAAGAAAAGTCATCCATGGCCAACGAAAAAGGCTGTGACATGGGTATGTTTTTTCATTTGGTCACTTCTCAGCATGTTATAATTGTATTTTCTTTGAAGACGGCTTTAGATATTTCGCTTCTCGTGTGTTTAAATGAAAATATAAACAACATTGAACGAAGAATTATTATCATTGCTCCGTAACAAACTGCTTTCCATATTTCATCATGATTTGCACTCGCACTGTTTAGTTTGTCAAAATTCTTCAGAAATGATTCACTGCTGAGTGATATAACAATTTTGGGCCCGAAGCCTGCTTACGGAGAATAGAAAATGATGTACTTCGTATAGCTATCCTCTTCAAGATAGAAGGACATGCGATAATCTTCCCAGTACAGCTATTTGTCCTAATGATATGAATACAATATATTATCAAAGTAGCAACTATGTCGTGATTCTCCCATTCAGTATTCTCGTCATGTTCTCCATCTCTCTGGGAGACAATTAATGATTTATTTGAACTTAACTTTTAGGGAGTAATTGGCAGTTTGATTGAGGCAGCTGGTCTGAGCATTTTTGTAGTTGGTGTTCTAAGTATTGTTGAAGAAACGGACGTCGCAATCGTCCTAATGAATGCTCTTTTCATTGTCCCTGTCTTCTGGCAAATGAGCAAAGCATGTTTGGAAAGATTCGCAAGCACACGGGATCCAAGGTCAAGTGCATTACTAAAGAAAACACAGCGCATGCACGTAACTAACATGCTTTTGTCCTTTTTTGCAATTATTTTGCAACTTGGAGGTTTAGTTGGCATAGTATTTTTGGTAAGTATGGCTCTTCGAAATTTTTTGATTTTTAAATCGATAGTTTTGATTTTTAACATTCCAATCATTAGCTTAATTTACATTGCTTGTTTGTTAGAGTTTAGAAGACACTTGATAACTAAGAAACAATTACCGACCTCAATTACCAAGCAAGTCCTAATTGTTGGGCTTAATACAAACTTAGGTAATACAGATATTCTTATGCTGTTCATCTAATGTAAGTAATTAATGCAAAGGTACCATATTCAAGGCAAAGATACGAGCAGAACAAATTGCCTACGGACCAAAAAACCGTTGTAAGGAAAAGCAGCACCATATCCAGCGTTCCACTACTCTACCGTTTTGCTATGTTTAATTGACTCTCCTTTAACGTGACAAATTAAGAATGCGTGTTGGTTTTTTTTAGACCTCAAATAAACAAATTTTGGATATAAAGTTTATTCTCGTTCCAACATCTATCATCCTCGTTTCTCTTGGGTGGTGTCCGAAACTGAGAAAGCTTCAAAACGATCATGATTTAGAAATTCAAGTCGATGATCAGGAAAATCTTGATCACTTTGCGGCAAAGCACAGCGAGGATGTCACTTTTTGTGCTGACTCAGTTCTCAATGGCACTACAATTTCAACCACAACAAGTTCATGTGAGAACTTAGTTGCAGGAACAAGAAAGCGTAAAAAAACAAATTCTTGGAAAGACGATACCCAAAAAGTTATTATAGAGTCGAACAGTGCAAGGGGAAAATCAGCAATTATCAATTCATTGTTGAAAATTGTCCTCATTCCATTATGTTGTGCAGCAGTAGCTCATTTCATGAAAGTCGCAAATATCAAACACCTTGATAAAGGATTCTCCTCCTTCTTCTCGGATCGAACCCTCGTGATCATGTTTTTCATTCAAATCATCTCTAGCTTTGTTGGGTAAGTAGATTCCGTCTAGTTCTTCTCGGGTTAATAATTACATTAATCAACATTTATGCTTAAACTTTTAAAGGTTGCTATGCTAGAAATTTTAAATTTTTCGACGTAATTCTATATTTGTCAATACCTTTGTGACTGGACTGTGCTACGTCATTCATGATCATGCTGCTACTGAGCATGATGCTGCTTATTTCATAAAAGATTGCGTATAATTGCTTGATTTTGTATTGCTTCAAAATATTCTTGCTTGACTGAATTTGTTTTATCTAAACCTGAACGTCTGTCAAATATTTTCAACCGTAGCTACATTGTTTTCTAAGCTTATAAACTAAAACTTATCACTTTTAGGTATCATACTGCATGGCTTGCTTGTACAATGACAATGCAGAGATTATGTTTTGCCCTGCCCCTTACACTGGCCACACCTGCTGCTGTTATACTGTCAGTCACAAACAGATGCGATAGCCGCTATATTTTCTTTTTGAGCTGCTCAAAAAATAGTCCCATTTGGCTGTACATTGCTTTACTGAGCGTTGCTCTTTGGTTGGGGCAATTCTTTGCCACAACATATTATGCCTGGAAGAATCAAGACTTTATTATGGCAAATGAAGCTGTTCTATTCTGGACGCCATCTTATGAAGGTACTGTTAAAGTTGTTAGGGAATTAGCATTATGGGGGAATGAGATAATTAAGAAAGCTTATTATTATTTACTGAGTAATCAACGCATTGTACTCAAGGTTGGAATATCGGAACGATACTAGTAATTCAGTCTTGCACATGCTGGGAGAAATATTGATATTCTATTTTAGCACCAAATGTGTGCATCAATTCATGTTTTACTTACTGCTTCTATCAAAGTAAAAGATTCCTAAAATGGCTATCGATTTTATTCAGGAGTAATGCTTGAGCAAAATCTACTATTAAACAGAAAGAATGAAGCAACAAATGAATATTATGTTAACTATCGAAGTCTTGTCAAAGATAGTAGAATTTACATTTGCACTACAATGTACCACGAAGAAGCCTACGAAATGGAACAGCTCCTGAATTCAATAGCTGGAATAGACTGCGCAAGAAAGGAGGCAGGTAGAAAGTTTGAAGCTCATATTTTCTTTGATGACGGCGCTAGAGATACAACTTTGAAAAGGTATGCCTTACAGCTTGTGTCGTTGTTAGAGAAGACGCTGGATATCAAGCCTTCGTTTGCTCAGAAAATAGAAACACCGTATGGGATGGAATTGAAGTGGAAACTCCCTGGTGGCATGAATTTTCATATTCATTTGAAAGATAACTACAAGGTTTGTTAGTTGCTCAAAACTTTATCCAGACTGAGCACGCTCATTCATCCCCTTCAAAAGCAGACAGGATTATCTTTCAAGATATCGAGCTAAGAATGAGTGACCTTCAATCAAAATTTAAACTATCTTCCATTTTTGGGGTTACTGACCATATTGCCACTTGTTGCCTTTGATCGAAGTGAAAATAATCCAATGTTTTTCTCGAGAAACTTTGATTTTAGAAGATGGAATATAGTTTCAAGCATATCATTTCAATCTCAAAAACATCAAAGTGTTGTCAAATGCTTTTTTTACATTTCACCTTTTCGTCTACGTCATGCTGATGTCAAAGGAATGTTTAGCATTCTCTTACATAAAAAGACAAATGAGTTTTGGTGTCAACATAAACCTAGAACAGACTATTTTAGACAAGGAGGCTGCAGCCCCCCTTCCCCAATCGTTTAGTGGCTCACTAAGCTGATTTTGGTCGATCAATTCAGGACCGCCAAAAATTTGGCGTCATTCTTGAGTGTCTATTCGCATGGCTAAAATTGTCAAAGGCCGTCATATTTGTTATATTATAAGACAGAAAACTTTAAACGTAGGCTCTTTATGACGTGAGGATGGGTTAGTGACACGATAACAATTGTCCTGCTTTCTCGTGCGCTATAGAGAATCGCCATAATTTCATTTGTTAATGTCAGTTGCGTACGTCTTACTGACTGAAAGAAATGATAACCACTAAAAGTCTTACTGTCTGTATTCCTATAAAATTTCTTTGTTGTTGATATAAGTTGTACTATTATTTCACAAATTGTTCTTTAGGTCAAAAATAAAAAGCGGTGGAGTCAAGTAATGTACATGTCCTACGTCCTTGACTTTCGAGAAATAGGTAAGGAAATTTATCAGTACAAAAGATGCAGAATCCTTTATTTCAAACTGATGCCTTCCTTATCAAGTCTGTTTAAAGGAACATAACTTCATGCACTAATATTTCCCTTTCTTAGCAAATATTTATTAAGTTGGTTGTCTATACGATTAAGTTGAAATTTTGAAAAGTTTTGAAAAGCATATAAGATTACTGGTGAAATTCATAACTTTTTCAAAAAAATTCTGCTTGACAAAATGTTTCTTGAGATTGTGTTCTACTTATCAGTAGCTACTTCAAGCTTCTCCCAGAATTTCTAATACGTATAAGAGTTTTTCCATAACGTACAATGAACAGTAAAATGTACTGTACTTAAACCCAGTAGAATTTTTGATATGATCCATTGATGAAAAAAAACAAATTGCATTATTTATGAAAACCATAAATTATACAAAATGCAACTGTTTTCCTATGCTTGGTTTCTTATCAATCTCAAAATTCTTGTATCTTTTTTATTTTGTGATCATTTTTCAAATATCATTGTTACAATTCTCTTGGAATACACCACTTCAACTAACGACCTCGTTTTGGACCTAATATTCGGATTCAACACCCACAATTTTGACTTGATGATGTTTTTGTTCTCCTAGTCTTATTGGTTTGTTTCTATAGCAATTAGAACTTTGCAAATTTAAATGGGACTTGACTGTGGCTAAAGAGTTCGGGTGAAAAGTCAAGGTCAGATGCCTCACAGTATAGCTAATTTTAAAAAATGTCATCTTCATAAAATCAAAAATATGGAGTTTAGGATGCTGACTCCAAATCTAGGGTCAAAAATGATATATTGCAAATTTTTTAAATATTTTGAAAAACGAGGTCATTAGCTGAAGTGGTGTAGGCCTATTTTGTTACAGATTCATATTTTGCTAGCCCAACTTCACATTTCAGTTACTTTTGCTTTCAGCTGATTTCCTGGTGCAGCTTACAAAAAATATGTCATCATGCTTGAAAGTTTAATATGCAGTATAGTTGTATAGTTGACTGCTTAATACGCTATAATTTGCATAGAAAATAAGTAGATTTGTGGGGTGATTTGCATAGACAATTGGGCCCCGTTAATGCTTCTCTGGTTTTGTAAACATTTCAAAAATGCAGCCAAGCAAGATAAAAGCACCCTCTTTGTTCTTTCTTAACGCTCTGCTTTCATTTCATCCGTTGTTGCTACCTTTTCCCATTGATTCACCTGATTACTAAAACTTTTGCGGGTTCAAATTGATCATTTTTTCTTGTGGTACTCTCTAGTTGCTTTATAATACTAGTAGGCTACTGAGACAGCCAACAGCAGTTAAAATTTGTAAAAGATTGTATCTCTTGGCTAGCCATTTTCTTGAAAATGAAATCAATATAGTCTTTTGTTGTTGCTTTTCTAGTATTTTCACCTTGGTTGGTGGTAGCACAGTCATTGATGGTTAAATCTACGTAATAACTTAAACAATTATGAAAATCCGGTAAAGTTTGCGTATGATGCTTCAAATAAGTGCATCTTATTTTAAAGACTTCATATTGACTGCTTTTTCATCTTCCAAGGTAACTGCGATCATGCCTACATTTTAACAACGGATGCAGATGTTAAATTTAAGCCAGATGATGTAATGGCCCTGATGGATCGAATGAGCCGAGATCCAAGTGTGGGCGCAGTGTGCGGAAGGACACATCCCATGGGATCTGGACCTATTGTTTGGTATCAAATATTTGACTATGCTATTGGGCACTGGCTTCTCAAAGTAAGCATTTGCTATTTCACAAATAATTACATTACTTGAAAATGTCAAACAGAAGTTACAGTAAATGAAAAGGAATTCAAATAGAATTCGCCGGGATGCTCATGAACATGATAATAATGATAGAGACAGTTATTTAATGATAGACGGACATTGTGCGGACGGACCTCATCACAATATCATTTGCATATGCTGCGATTACACAACTTGCATAGTCACTCGCTCGCAAAGACGTACGAGACAGATATATTGGCGGCTAGCTGCTCTCCATTGATTAGTGATGTTCGTAGTAAAAAAGTAAACTTGTTGAAAACATATAGCAATGTTCTAGTCATGTAATTAGAAAGACTAGGTAGAACAAATCTACAGATATGAAATCAAGATTTCTTTTCAAAGTATTTTTTTAAGTTTGCTAGGAAATTTTTGGTGGGGCTCAGCCCAATTAGCCCCTTTGGACGGGCCGCCACTGGGTATGTCAATAGAGAACTAACGAAGTCAACTAATAAAGGATTAGGATACAAATATCTAGGTGTTTTGGAGGCAAATGGAAATAAACATGGGGAGATTAAGAAAAGTGTGGGAAACAAATATATAAGGAGAATCAAGAGGATTTTGTGATCGAAGTTAAATAGAGGGAATATCATCCCAGCAGATAACTATTGGGCAGTTTCAGTAAAAAAATGGAGCAAAACTACAGCATCTAGACTGAAAAACGAGAAAGTTGTTGATAATGTACCGAGCCCGCAATCCCATGGCTAATATTGATCGATGGCATCTGAGAATAGCAGATGGAGGAAGAAGACTAATTTGTGTCGAATGTATACGTATGGAGCAAAAATGTTTATTAAGATATGTCGAACAGAGTAGGGAGCCGTTAATGATGGCTGTTAAAAAGTATTGAAAACTGAAGTGCTAAAAACTGGAAAAGGAAAGAAAAACAAGGAAGAACTACAGAAGGAACATGCCGAATTGAGAAGAAGCCAGTTTTAAAGGGAACAAAGGAAGTCTGCAGAAAAAAAACATGGAGATGGTTGAAGAAAAGCCACCTGAAAAAAGAGACTAACCGCCGATATCCGCTAATACGTCAATATAGAAGACGTAACGTCACTTTGTCGAATGTGTGGCAAATTTTGATGAAACGATAGTTAGCAGTGTGCCCAAGCTTAGTGCAGAACAAATACAAAATACGGCGACATTATCAAGTGGCTAGGATTATCTATAGAAAGTTATGTAAAAAATGGAGCTTTGAGAGAGGTAAAATGTGGTACACCCACAATGCAGAATAGGTATTGGAGTTGGATTCTTGTAAAATTCAAGTCAAGTCAGATATTGAGAAAATGTGAAAGTTTAACTACTGAGCTTGGTCTATATATTCAGATTTTCGATTAGATTAGAAGAGTAACAAATAGTATAGTTGTTCCTGTAGCCGCCTAAACCATGAATGTCATCAGTTTTAAAGTTGTCAGAGGCCGTAATTTTTTTATATTACAAGACAGAAAACTCTAAATGTAGGCTCTTTATGACGTGAGGATGGGTTAGTGACACGATAACAACTGTCCTGCTTTCTCGTGCGCTATAGAGAATCGCCAAAATTTTAAATTATTAAAGTCAGGCAGTACTTAAAGGACAAGTGACATGGTTTTGGCGCCAAAATAGATTGTGATATTTGTTGTGTAGAAAGTTAGATAAAGACCCAAAAAGTACCATAAAGTCCAAAAAATTGTTTGTATTTGATATTTACCCTCGAATTTGAGGCAAACAAATTATGGTGGGAATTTATCACGTGACATCGTGACGTACAAGTTGACAGGTCGCAGATTTTTGTGAGGCCAAAGCACCGAAGTTGTCAATGTAGATTGATCTTTTACGGCTGGTAAAATATTTTTCTTTAACCAAAAAAGTTTTTTTCCATATATAAAAACATGTAAATATACTGTAAATAAAAAATTTTTCGATATGCCTTACTGTGTCGCTTAGGGATGTACTCCAAAGGTTTGAGCTGCTGCAGAGGCCACCGGTAACAAAATCTCTTATCACAAGTTCCCAGGGAGCACGAAATTGAGAAAAGCATTT
>WUAR02033014.1:0-10066 GCA_015164055.2 Chrysaora achlyos
ATCCTGTAAATTTTAACGTGTGGTTGTTCAAAAAGTTTTATTACATTGGAATAAATCCTCGTTTTGATTTTTCTTCTAAAAAGTGGTTATAAATTTAATCACATCTTAGTATTTGACAGCTGACATCTCTAAGGTGGTTTGAGATATTTTGAGGACCTGTTAATATTCTTGAAAATATTGACCAGCAGTTCGCAATAAATATTGTATATGGTTTGCAAATCAATTGTGTTTCTTTGAATGTTGATTGTTTAAATCTGTAAAACAGCACTGTAATGTAGTCTCTCAATTAGTTATGGCACACAACGGTATCATTATACGTCAGAAGATAAAGAACGTGCTTTTTGACTCGTAAAGAATATGCATGATTTCAAACCCTGGAGAATAGGGTATATTTAATTACTTCCTATGCAGAAGTCAATATTATACGTGTATAGCCAAGTAGTTAGCACACACAGCCCTAGATACGAGGGTTGCTAATTTGAGCAAAGCCTTTTGTAAGAGAGTAAAGTAAAGTCTTTTGAAAGAGAGTAAAGAACTAGAATCATTGCAAGCGATCTGTTATTCCAGGCAAAAGCTAAAAGAAATCACGTGCTGTGTCACATCAAGCGTAAGGACTAGGGTACCACTGCTTTGACCAACCCCAGTCATTGGCACGTACTGGTGTCGTTTGTGCCCAAGGTCTGTGGTTTAAATCCAGGCTAGAGAGCACAAATTACAAGGTGTAAAAGCCCGGCTCTCTTTCACTCGAAAATTTCGGGCCTGTTTAAAATCAATTGGGACGTCAAAGATCAGCTGGAGACGTAAAAAACCCCCTGGCGGTGATCAGCCCCAGTGCAAGTGAAGTAGTCGATTTGGCGTTAATATTCCAAATAATGACTGTTCAGCACATGAGACCTAAAAAAATTAGCCACACCAGCCAGCAATAGAAAAGGATTCAGCCAGATCAAACAAACATGTTATTCAGTGGTCCCTCTTTGCATAGCGCATAACCCTAAGGTATCGCTCAGCTGCCATCTAGGATTGTGCGTGCATACCACTAGGTCATCTTGGCAAAAGCCCCTTCTTCAGTGCAAGCAAATAAAAAAACCCCACAAACAGTTTGCAATGCTCTGTTAGTGTGGGAACTCAGTCAGAAAGGCCGAGCACCAAATGTTGACATGAAATGAAAACAACAAGCTTCAGAGAAACTACAAGAAAGCATGATTTTGTGTCCATTTCGCTTAGCGTCTTTATCGTACTTCACATCACAACAAATTTCAAATATATAGCTAGATTAATGGTGCTGGAGGAAAGGCACGTTTCTAAACCAATTTAACCAAACAGGATTCTGACGCGAAGCGAGAAAAATTGAAGTAGCTAGATATCTTTTTAAAGATTTGAATGCCAATAATTTTTTTGAAAGTATGTTATAACATGCTTTGCAAATAGCTCCATCCTTAGCTATAACCATACAATTATATATTTCTAATATTTAAATCACCATACCATCCTGGGCAAAAGGATACTTGCAGGGACGCTCTCCAATATTTAGTCCCTAAAATAAATTTGGCCAAGGTCCATCAAAACTCTAGTAATCTATTATACACACATTTCAACTAATAACGGCAGCATAGGCAAAATAGCAAGCAAAACTCGTGATATTTATCCAGGGGTGTAGCTGCAATTAGACTAAACTAGGGACCACAGGACACACTTGACAAAGTTGCATGGTTTGAAAAAGTTCCTGAAACGCCCAAATATTCAACCTCTGATTTCAAGACACACTTTCTGTTCAAATAGCAACATAGGCCATCAATATCAATTGGCTTCCGCAGAGCTCTGGAATTTAGGCCCTGTAAGCTTAAATAGCAAGATTTTAAGGCCCTTTAAAGGATGCAGTAGGTAAGCTGGGGGCTTTATTTAGGTCCAGTTGACGCCTTTTAGTCCGGATTTTAGGCCCAGTTACAAATGCCGGATTTATTTTCCATCGCAGTGGCGAACTATTCTGTGGTGTTAAGATGAAAAGAATGGTTGTTTTGCGCCTGTAACGGATTATTTATTGTCCTGGTCCCACAATTTTAAGGTAATCTGTCCCCTTTTATGTTTCAATGCAATAATAATTCATACATTATTGAATCTTATACAAGAGCAATAACCCCAACCAATCAGCAATAGCAATGTAGTACGTTTTTAGAGCATTTTTGTTCAAGACATTTTGTTGTAATAGCTTGTGCGATGTGGGAATTTTGTGGCCTCAAAATTAGCGATGAACATAATGGGAGACAGACTGCTTTTAACTATGACATCTCGCTATTGTCTTAGTTCCTACGCAGCGCCGATTTTATTTGTTTCTCCACCTTTTAACCAACAGCTCGCGCAAATTGATTTTTGGATTGAGCCGAGTCAAGTTTTAGAAATGACTTCTCTGTCACAGTTATGCCTCTACCAGATACACAATCAAGCTATTTGGGTTTTATTCAATTAGTATTCAATTCTGTTTGTTAATTGGCTATTCAAAATTGAAAAAAGGAATTGGTGAATGAAATACAGACTTCTTCTATGTTACTCGGACATAGCTTGGACCCAAACTCAACTACAAATAAAATGCTCTATATTTAAAACTCTATTTACAGTTAATGTTCAGTGCACGACCAGTGCTAGCAAACAAAGTGCAAGTTTATCAGACAGGAGAATGGCACAGTGGACATGCCATATGACTGCTAATTTCCTCTTCAAAGGCTTTGTGTTTACAATTTCTGCACATCCAGAACTGGTAGTCAAGCAAGGGACGACCACTAGCGATGCATGGCTTGAATTTTGTGTCGCAGCTCGGGCAGTATGTTGACCTATCGACAAAAATAAACCATAAATAGGCCTCAAGCACTAAAGGGATTTTGGCATTATTACATTCATTTGGCAAGCTGCATTACCAGGATTCGGCTTGTAAATAGATATCTGCACACCTAGTTAGTTAGTGACATGTGTCCTACGTATACATTCCGAGGGAAGGCTTTCCTCCCAAATCACTAGTCGATAAATCTTGGAATAATCTGTTCAGATCAGTAACATAAATGTAGCATGGCTTGTCAGAATGAACTCTTTTCCACAAAGGACACGAACCATCTGTAGAATAAGAATATTAAGAGCGATCTAGAAAGTTACTGTCACTTACCAATCGGGAATCTGATTACCACAAGAAGTGCATTCAACTATGTTTGGCTTGGTGTCTTTTGGAGTGTGCCTAAAAAATGAAAATTAGTATTTGATCATACGGAACGGAATAAAGGTCGGCTGCAAAAAATGTTAGGAAACTGTCAAGCAAACAAGGGCCTACGAGAACAACAAATGAAACAGGAAATTTAGATTCCATCTAGGTAAAAAAGGTTCCCAGGTTTCTTATATTCTAATTAAGAGAGGCACGTGTGGTAAATATAATGATGGAGATAAAACTGTTTAAAAATGAACTATAAATTTCTAGAAAGTAACATAATAACCGTATCGGACATAGCCCTGGGTTGTGGGGTTATTATGGTTTTGTCGATACATTTAGTTTATTACTTCTAGGAAAGGGTAGTATTTTTAAACAGTTTTATCTTTTTTATATTCTGTTCGAGGAAATGGAATCGGGATACCTAAGATATGATTAGATATAAAACATGAAAACCAACTGCGTAAGAACGGAGCAGAATGAACAAATTGAAGTTAGTCGTACTTTGTAAATATCTCCAAAGCAAGGTCTTCGTATGCTTTTTGCTCGTCCTGATTACTTGCGATTGTTTCTAACTTGATGAATGCCTGAGAAAGAAAAGAGAAGTGAGAAAATGCATCATAGCAGAGTCACACGTCAGAGTCACGTCAGACATTACGTCAAAGTCACGTGAGACATCGCGTCATCCCAACAGGTAACACGTCAGAGCAGAGCCATACGTCAGAGATGCATATTAATACGCATATTATTGACTACAGTAAAAACGCGCATAAAAGAACCACCTTTTTAAGAACTTTCAGTCCAAATTTCCTTAAATTTTTGTGAAACAATTATCAATCAATCATTAAAAACTAAGAGTTAAGATATAAGACATTGCTTTGCTGGAGTTAAAAGAAAATGATTTATGGGCCTTGCGAGTAGACTAAGCAATTTAAGCTGAATTAGTCTGCAATTTCAGACTCCAGGATTAAGAAGCTAGACTAAGCTTGAAAAAATAGAGGTTCCTATATGTGGATTTTTACTGTACTCAAAGTGAAAGGAGCAATATGTTGCAAATTTTTCCGATTTCTGTAAAAATTATCAATATCGAATTTCCTACTTTTATCTTAGCTAAAGTTTCTAGTAGGCAAATCTAATGGAATTGGGGAGGCTCGTTGCAGATTGCGAATGCCAATGCAGAATATTTGAACAAAATTCTAAATGCACAAACCTTGGAACAAACAGCAAATGCTTTATTTGCAGCACCAGCAAGAGCTAGCAGGGAATAAGCATCCATCGGGTTTATTATATCTTCGTAATCACTCAACAGTATGGCCTACAAATATATAAGTAGTATAATGTATGATGCAAATACAATAGGAAAATTGTGCATTTTATTCACCAACTCATTAGTTTTTGAATAGCCAATCAACAGGCGGCATTTATGACCACGGTATAAAATGCACGTAGCTTGTTTGGCTGATGTCAAAATGTAAACAAAGTCACAGCTCGGTCACATAAAATATTTGCCTATTCTGGGCAATCTTGTTTATGTTCTAAAGCACGGTAAAACATTTCTATGTATTCCCACTTTTTAGAAATAAAAACCCAAAACATAGGGCTTAAACAGACCCATTAATTTGGGGAGAGAAGAGCCCCGGTGCCGTACAAAAAATGGCTTTATGCAAGGGCCCACTTTAGCAAAATGGTTCGGTATTGCTTTAAAACTGGGTAACTGTAGCCAACAAGGGCCCGTGAACTCAGAATTTGACCGTAGTTCGTCATTTCCCTTGGCAGTTCTTGGATGAGAAATAAACCTTTAACTAAATTATATATTCTGTGGTAAAGACTACCCTATAAGTGGCATGACAAGGTCTCTTGAATGCATAAAAACTAGATATATTATGAAAGTTTTTCTTTACCGTCCTGAGTGCTGCCTCGGGTCTTCCTTCGTATAACTGCTTTTGCGCCAAGAGATAGAAGTGGAAGGCCTGGAATTGAGAAGAGATTTTACAAAGAAGAAAGATAATTATATCTAAACATCTAAAATCTGATTAAACATTCAACTTTTCTCCGACAGGGGGATAAACCGACCGAAGTTGTAGACGAAAAGAGAAAAAACTTTCTGAAGAAAATAGTACGAACAAGCCGATGGGAAAGCACATTTCCAGAACAGGCCGCCTTGTATGTTAATATTTCTTCATTTACAAGGATGTTGGTAGAGGTAGGTTGTGATCTCTGTGGCGCAGTGGTAAGCGTGCTAGAACTTAAAGTCATAGAGATGCGAGTTCGAGTCACGGTAATGCCATCAGTGAATAAAGAGATAGCAACCCTCGGCAACACAATTGTATCTCTCTCTATCCAGGAGAATCATAGATACATGATTAGTAGTTATGAGCGCCGTGTGTAGCTGTACCATGCTCTATGCTCACCCAGACCAGAGGAGTCAAAGTTAATTGAGCAACCTTGTGCTAGAAATAAGACTTTAAACTGCACCTTATTAGAGGTATACCACTAAGTTTTGTTTAAAAATGTTAAATATCATTGACTTCCACACAGAACTGAACTTAGTACTTTTGGTGATATTCTCTATATGATACTATTCACTTTTACAAATAAACACGCCCGTTGTTCCATATAAATCTGTTTCTTATTTCATGGTTTTACTGAAATAAGAATCCTGTCTAAGAGAAACAGGGGTGCCTAGCGAGATCGTAGGACAGGAACTCGCTTTCAAAAGGTCTCAGTAGAGCATTTCTAGGCTACAAAGAAACTCATCGGGCTCATGAAGCGAGAACATAATATTTTCAACTCTTAGAGTCCCTACATGATGCCATGGTACAAATCCTGGATAGGCAGAAAGGTAACGAGAGATGAATGGCAGAAGTGATTACCTCAGCTCCACGCCAGGCATTGTCAATAAGCATGGCATCATTTGTAGAACGATCTTCTTCTAATAGTCCAGCAAGAGCGGAATTCGCATCAGCTTTGCGGCTTTTTCGGCCGTTTTCAGCAACGCTTTTCTGCGAATTCTTTTTGACGAATTCATGATGGGACTCAATCTAAAACATGAAATAAATGAATCTACAGTCATAGAAGCAAGATGTACCCGGTATATATTATAATTCAATACCGAATCACCGAATGAATTGTCATGTCTGTAACACGTACTCAACCCACGTCGTCAACTGATGTGTAGAATCATTAATGTTGATGCTGATTGGTGCGAACACTTACAGTTTGGCAAGGAGTGGTGCAGAGGGGCCACTGAAAGGCCTAAGGCTGAGGGGTCCATGCAGTGCGGACTTCGTTCTTACACTTGACGTGACCATACCGTGTAATTCATTATACCTACTGCCTGGAATTACGGCAATTTCTTATGAGCTCTAAAGAAGCTCTGAAGATGGTTGAAATATTGGCAACTTAATTTAGATTTACATTGTCGCTGTCGTTTTCTGTTGTGTCGCATAGTTTCTCCTTATATATTTTATTATGGTCTTTCTCTTGGACCCACTAAGCGTGCATTGATATAGTTGGTTCTTTTTGTTCTTACCCATACATACATACATACATACACACATACATCCATACAAGCTATATTCTTGACTGGTAGCCATCATCTGAGTGCTTCATAACACTTATTACATGCGTCCCAGTTTGAGTATTAGACATAGCTACCACCTTAATCAATCTCAACATATGAAATGTAATACAAACTTGCTCAAACGAGCAGAATGTTGTAGTCTGAGCGGGCTATTCTGAGCGGGCTATGGTATATCTGCTGATGCAGGAGAGCGCGAAAACTAAAAACAAATGTAATAATCCTAGTGTTCCACCAAAAGCAGTCAAAAAATATTATTAATGTCCTACTTGTTTAATGCTGTATGGTACTGTTTTAGCATCAAATAGAAAACTAATCTTCAACATATAAACACTGTATACTTCAAACTGCCTGGATAATGAAAATGGACTTAGATCATTGGAAATCAAAACAACTAACCAGTAATGCAGCAAGAACATACAGCTTCTTTGACCTCGCTGGATTAGTTCTTGACTTTGCATTTGCCTCAGCAAGCTGGAAGAAGAAGGAGAATGTATAGTGATAGGTGCAGCTGTAACATAGGGTTCTTTTTTGGTGGCGATTGTTAACGACTTCATGGCCTAGGCCTAAGAGCCTAGACTATGAGCAGATGAGAGGCAAAGAAAAATCTCTATCTGTGTCTAGATGTTATCTCTATCTTTCAAACAGCAAGACTAAATTAATACTTACACTCATGGTTTACAATAATTTACAAGTCACATTACACGGAAATAGAGAAGGAAATTAAGAGGTAACACAACATGCTTAGTACAACAAGACTCTAATTAGTATGAAACGGCAAATATAAAGGTAACAGACAAAAATCTACACGCTATACAGGTATTGTAGTGCTGTGGAATTCTGGCTGTAGTCAGCCGGGTCGATTCTTATCATAAGGGATTAGCATTATAAAAGACTGATTCCGGACGTAATAATAAGATCGGACTTACCTGAAATAATAGCTGTGCAGCAGCGACGAAGTTGTTGGCTTTTCGGTATCTAAACCTTAGTTAAGGAAACAACACCATTTAAGTAAACAATTGCTAGGCCTCTGTGGCGCAAGTGGCTAGCTTGCTAGAACGCTAGAACTTACAGTCAGTCAAAGAGTTGTGAGTTCGAGCCATGATCAAGCCATCTGTGATAAAGAGATAGCAACCTTGGGCAAGATGTTAACACACTAGGTATTTTGTAACTTTGAATATTAATTTTTCAAAGTTATATGTAAGCTGTATATATAACTATATATTATACAAGTGGCAGAGTCTAAATCAAAGCGTGAGAAACAAAAACAACCGTTGAAAGAAAGTTGACTATCAGACAGACTAGATTGAAAAACTCATTGCTTTGAAATAGATACAGTTCAATGGCTTCAAGTTTCTTGTCTTTTTCCATCAAATGAGATGCATATTTCGCCAACAGAGAATCAATCTCTTTCACACTGTGTTCTTTTGCCAGATCGATCGCAAGGTCCCATTGGTTTAGAAGAACACAGCAATCTATCGCTTCTTTCACTTTGCTGCATTTCACAAAAGCTTGAACAGCTTGCTCGCACAGGCCAACAGACGTAAACATTTCACCTATTGACTGTAAAAAAGATAGGTCTCTTAATTAAATATTTCAATTCTCGTCATAATCACCCATCCTCACACTGCCCAGCGGGAATGGTAGAGTGGTAAGCACGCACAACACTGAATGTGAGGGTTGTTAGTTCGAGCCTCAGTCCAAACCTCCAATGGAGGAGTGAGGAGATAAAATGCCAACTTTCTGTGATTCCAGGCAAAGGAATTAGAAATCATTTGGTGTATTCACATCGATAGGAAGGACTAGGGTGGCACTGCTTAGATAAGCCCTAGGCTTTTCAGTGGTTCCTCTGCGCCTAGCGCATAAACCCATACATGGCGAAGATGACAAATATTTATGCCAATCAACATCAACGATAATAACTTAATTTCTTGGCTCGAATCCTTATCATATTATATTGAAAAATTCTATTAATTTTTCTCTGCCTGATGCAACTGGTCCTTTATTCTTGTAGGTATATAATTATTTTAAGTATACGAGAGCTTCGTTAAGCAAGAAGTCAGATACAGGAAGCCAATCAAATCAGCAAGAAAATGCTTATTTCCTATAAAAACAGCTCTTAAATATTCGAATACTGTATAGTCAAATACTTAGATAGCTCAATCTTTAGTATTTAGAAGGCAATAAAGGCTAAATTTGTGAAAGAGTCATTAAGAGAGCAAAAGTACCACGCAGGCTCGTCTTCAAATTAACTGGCATCTGTATCTACAAGCGAATGTACTTTGCTGAAAAATGTGAATATACGTTAACCCACCGGTAGCAACTTGTGGTTCTCTGGTAATGTATTGACCAGTTTTTCAAGACCCTCATAATCTTCTAGCATGTAGTACGACTCTGCCAATCGTTCCTGGTTGCGTCCTTCGATGTAATACGTCACTGCGTTCTGCCATTTTTGTCGGTCCGCATAATAGTCACCGATTGCGTTCCAGGCCTTTTCAAGGAGCACGTCATCTACATGAGAACAAGAGTTACTTGACCATAGATTGAACCTCATTATATTGAACTATCGAAGCAAATGTGGATTTGAGAATTATGGTATCATAGTGGATGTGTCGTTTTCGGTCTTCTGTGCAACGGGTGGATTGTAACCAAGTAATCTTAATAGATTAAATCCTGTGTCGGATTCGGTATTCTTGTAACTTATAGCGAAGTAATCTTAGCTGGTGTCTTATCTTTTTCTGCGCCTTTTACAATCATTCGAAATATGTAGTTTTATTTACATCAACACCAAAATCAAAGAAATCTTATCATAATGGCTTGGATTGGGTTGTGCAAAGAATAACTGCTTGAGATGATCAAGATATTTCGCATATTCTTTGAAGAAGGTTGTTCAATTGCATTTTTGACTATTACACGTATGATTTTTAAATATCTTTGTTATTAAATTGCAAAGTTAAACTGCCTAAATCTTACCACCGCCTCCTCCAGATTTTAATAACTGAACCACTCTGAACCAATCGCCAAGTTTCATTCTCAAGTCAACAGCCAGATCTCTGAAAAAAGATACAAATAAACATGGAGCATCTTCTTTCTGTCTTTGAAAGATAGAAGAACCAACCAGTGGATTTTAGAACCACTAGATACTAGCTTGCAGTTGAGGCCATTGGTTCTGAAGAGAAAGATGTGACTGTTTGGACACATTAGTCACCACAATACTAAATAATTTTGCTGGGGAAGCGAGAGAGAAACCGTGGGAGAGGAAGACCAGCCAGAACCTGGGTTAAGGATATTGAAGAATG
>WUAR02033125.1:0-10065 GCA_015164055.2 Chrysaora achlyos
GAGCATGTATTCTTAGTTTCACTGGAAGTGAGACCGAGGCTGAGCTACGAGAGGTTTGTATTGCACCATGGGAAATTACAAATGATGCTGCTGAATTACGGATTGCTATTGAATTGCATTGATATTAACTTTAACTTATCTTTTAACAAGATTGTTATTGTACAGTCAATACAGAAATTTTTTATCTTTGCATTTTATTTCAGAAAACATATGTGATTGAGTCAGCAATTTCCTCGACATTTGAAATTGACGAAATATCAGACCAGGCACAAGAAACTTCAATAAACAATCATATCCTACCTTCAATTCGTGAATATTCTGAGCAGTCAGTACTTTGTAGGGTCCAAAGGGATAGCTTATTTGTCTCTTGTGCTTTTGACGATGCACAGAATATTGATTTGCTATTGCTTGGAGCAAAGTGTTTCATGGAAAGATCTACAGTTAATGATTGGAAATATAGATTGAATTTGATGGCTGACATGTGGCCTAAAAGCAATAGTACTGACGTAAAGAGGCTTGTTAGTGGTGCTCTGGTTGGATTTTATGATTCTGCTCTTTTCGCCGAAATTTCAGAACTTTTCGAGAGAGCTTGCCTGGCTTCTGAAGGCAAGTATTATCTAGCACAAATTGTAGATCTACCGATCCTGTTATTTCTTGCATATAATTGCTTGTATCTTCCTGCTAATACATCTTGTTTGTTTAAAGGTCCATCTAAGAAATGCGGCTTTAGAATATTTTTGATTTTTAATGTTGAATAGTTATATTTCAAGTCCCTGCTAAGAGGTTGCTGAGATTTTCGTAAAAGCAATCAATCTTTCCTGTTCCTTCATTTTTCTTCAATTTTCTTCGTTTTCAATTTTCAGATCTTGAAACTATGAAAGATATTTCATGTGATGTTCGTATCAGTGGGAAAATGATACAACACGTCTTCGCAAAATCTAAGGCAAGATCTTTAGATTTATCTTCTGATAAACGAAAATGGAATTTAGAAATTTCGTTTGTTATGAACTTAATGTTCCAAGTAGCCTACATTTATCCATGGATATTATAAATGGATCATGACAACTTTTGTCTGGTTAAAATTTTTAATTTTTGTTATTGACGTTAAAATGTTATAGATGATAAAAAGTTTTCTCATTTACGATTTATTTTCCTAGGGTGAAGATTTGCTAGCCTCCTTTGCATCATTAACTTGCCGGTTTGATATTATTTCTTTCTATAATGTTTATTTGGTGATATTTTTAAAAAATATGGTGAAGCTTTGCATTGTGGCTACTTTCCCTCAATTTGAATTATTGATTTCTTTTTGGAAACTTTAGCCTCCTTTTTGTATCATATACGTTTAGATTTTTATACCACATACGCTAAGATTTTTATACCATATACGTTTATAGAGATCTCAAAATTGTTGTCAATAAGTATGTTTCTTTTTAGAATGAAATCAACATTAGACAGGGTCTTTGAGCACACAAAACAGCAATTTATCTTGGAAGGAGAAGACGAACGAGCTGACAAATCGCTTTTAGCAATCTCTAAAAAATGCCAAACAGGTGAATGATACAAACTCAATAACTTCATTTATTTTGCTCGCAATATCTTCATCCTGACCGTGCCTATATATTCTAACGTGCATTGTAGGAGACGTCTCCCAAGCATCTTTGCCACATCCTGTGATTGAACTCTTGCATCCTTTCTTGTCCGTCTTGGACGCAGTGACTGAACACTGTTTCAAACAAACAAGCAATGTTTTAACTGAGGAAATTTCAAACAAGGTAGACTGAATCAGGAATTATAACTTTTGAATCCATTTTTTTTATGTCAGACTATTTAAAGAAGCATTTACTTAGATTGCCTTAATTCTGGTAAATGTTTGAGCTCAGTTTGTTGAAGAAAATTTAGAGTTGTGCGTGCCAACCACTCGACCAACCACTCAGCATCAATCATTTTATTTCTTTATTTTTAGCTGTTATTTGCACTGAAATGGAGAGATCGGTTCTGGAGCCTTTGCATAATGAGTTCCTCGGATTCATTGCTGAAAATGAATTTTCCAAGATCTCTCTTTTCTCTTCACTGGAAGTGGATCATAGATGAGTTAATACCTATTATCAACGATCTTATGACAGAATCCAAGTGAGTGCAACGTTTTTTCAAATCATTAGATAATACCATATTACATAATCAATGAACTACTCAAGAAAGGGAGTTATCTGCCTTTAAAAAGACATTTTAAATTTATTGTTGGCCTTGTTCGCTTTCAGCTCGGTTCAGAATTTTAACAATTTATTTCGTACAGCCAAAAAAGCATTGAAGAATTGGAGAAAATTGTTGGGTCTGTCTCTGCACGTCTTAACAGTGGATTTCAAGGGGTCTGGAAACCAGCAGGTGGTAGATTACTCTACGAGCAACCATCGCTATTTAGATCTCCAGAAATCTATCAGATATGGGTAAGTAATCATTAAAGCTTTTGCTGCGAGGGCTCAGATGTTTCATATTTTATAGCCCGCAAAACTGGACTTTTAAATCTCGTTTATATCTCGTCATGCAAGGATAATGGGATTCATTTTATTCTTTTTCAATCATAAGCCACGATCAGAAACTATCTTTTTGCTATCTTTTGATAATAGTAAATTCTGTCAAATTTACAGTTTCATTTGAGTTGATTTAGAGTTTTTATCTGTTTCAAGGGACGTCTCATAGCACTACAAGATAAGATGAATCTTCTCAATCAATTAAAGTCTGATAACCAAGAAGATATGAAAATTAAGCTGAAATGCTTAGCATGTGTGAATGACAAAAGCCAGAAGCTCATGCTGTGCTTCAAGAATCTGCATATTTTATCTTCTAAAGATAGTTTCACAATTGAAGAAATCACAAGTAAGCAAAGTTATTTGATTATTTTCTCTCTTGTACATCTACTTCTTTTACATCAAGGTCTACGTCTCTACGTTACATCTATTTCTTTTACATCAAGGTCTTAGAACTGAAGCTGATACACTAACCAATGAAGAATCTTACACTGAATGCGAATGTGCGGCTAGCTTAACGAGTGACACAATTCCTCAACAAGAGCAATATGTAAATGCAGAACTGTTTCCTGTATTTGGAAAAGTCGAGATTCTATCGTGGCTTTCCTGCCTCCGTTCTTTCAAGCAAGTAAACAGAGCATCAGGAGAAACTGGAAGTCGGTCAGAAGTTGTCAAAATGATTGAAAAATTGAACTGCTTTTCTCAGTTGAAGTATTATCGGGATGTCTGGCTTCTATCAGCTTTAAATCTAGCCACTGATGAAATAACAAATAACAAGGTTATTTTTTTACATTTTCTGTTGATTTTTACTTTTTTAATATTATGTTAGTGATGTTTACTATATTGTATATCTTGTATATCTCTATAATTGAAGGAGATACAAGGATGCTATTTTATTATAGATCGTTGAATTTCCACGCCAACTTGTTTTCTGGTTAAGATCTTACTGCCATCAAGTGTCACAGTTCAAGATTCATCAAATGATTAACACGATTCAGTCTAAAGGCTTGAGATCTTCAGTTCAAAGTTCAGTGCCTCAAGAGGAGATTCAGGTTTCAGTAGGTTTCTTCAATTTTGCTCGTTGACTTTTCTTTCTGTCGTATCCTAAGTTTGCTGCAGTTTTGGGTCATCTTTCGATACAAAGTTTTATCTTTCTTGATGGAGAGTTTCTATATCTTAAAGCAAGGTTTTGTCGTTCTCTTTAGTTGTGTAGCTTATCTTCATCTACGCAAATATTAGAAATATATATTTCCATGAAAATTATATAAAACTTGTTTTTTAGTTCAACTTGTTCTCCAATACTTCTGCATACGTGGTGGACACAATTTTTAATAAGAGAATGACAAAGACAACCCAGAATGGGAACATTAACGATTGTTTTCAATGGAGAATTAGTGTTAAAGATATTGGTGAAACTGCAAGATTGCTTGCTACGCTGAAGAATTATTATTGGCAACATGGAGGGCTTATTCAACAACTTCCACTGAAAATATGGTATGATTAATGATTAATGATTAACGATTAATTATTAATGATTGATGACTAATGATTGATGATTGATGATTAATGATTAATGATTTATGATAAATCATGATGAATTTTAATTGATTTTGTAAGGCAGCCGAACACGTCATAATATGTAATAAGCAGTGGGATTATGTTTCATTTTGAGGAGCTCACCATAACAAGAATAACTGCTAGCGTTGCGACTGCCATTTCTGCCCATCTGGTGGTAATTGACACATTTAAAAGCCTTCGTCACTAACTTATTACGAGTTTAGTACTTTTCGTACACAATTTTGACTGTTTTTTTGCGTTAAGTTATGAATTTGTAAATCTTGTTGCCATTTCAACTTTTAAATCTAAGCCTCCTTGATTTCATGTGTGTTCTTCTCCACTCAGCTCCCAAATCTTACATGATGCAATTGATATGTTTGATGATGTCATTGATATACTGGCTTCCCAAGATGCAGTAGCCCATCAGCAACAAGTTGTGAAGAATGACGTAGAAAGGCTGAACTGTTTGCTTCTGAAATTGAATGATGAAACTCTTCTAAGCCTCGAACTGCCCATGGAAATTCGAGATATCTTGCGTGTTGTCAATTTGTGCCTTACAAATTGGATGAGTTCATGTCGCAACAGAGATGACGGTAGGTAACCATTGCCAATATTTCCTGGATATTTATTACAGTTTCATTCAACTAAACTCGTATATGCCACTCAGCAAAATATTGATCTCTTTTAACGATCTGCCATCCTTATTTAATTTTTTTTATTTCAATATTTTTGTGCTAATCGTTTATTATTCCTTGATTATGTTTCAAAGAAATATTTATTTGATATCAGGGACAATTCCTGGCAATTTTTTAACTTTCTGACTTTGATAAAGTTGATTAATTATAATTATTCGTCTCAACCTATTTTTATTAGATGAAGCTGCTGGTTTTATGAAAAACGTTCAATTGACTGGAATGCTTTCTGCTTCAGTTGGTTTGCTTGGGTTTTTGCTCAGCTTGCCAAAGAGTCCCTTTGATTTGGTAGAGGAGGCTAAAATCAAAGCAAGATATTTTGAAAACGAGGTATGTCATTTGAAGCTCTAGCCGCTGATGGGTTAACCTTTTTCTACCTCGTATTAATACATTGTTCTCTTTGACGTAGTCCCAAATATATTTGACTCAATCCCATTCTCTGCCATCTAAAAACCAAAGGTGTGTAAACTTGGTCGGTTTCCCACTAGGCAGATTACCATCGTTTTGTTAATACGCTAGAAGTAATTTTTCAATTGGAACGAGTAAATGGATTTTCTTTCCCATCTTCTAGCTACAAGATGTTGATAGAGAGCTGGTATTTCGTTATGATGTAGAATTCCATCTTACTGGAATGCCAAGAATAGTTCTTCTGAGCAATGGAGAAGTTAATGTCACTCATTTGACTTCCAATTCAGCCAGAGTTGGTGTTTTACTTCAAAGAAGGGATTATCTACTCGCTCAGATAAACATTTTACGCAAACAAATTGCTCTGAGGCCTGATCCTTCGAGGGTAAGAGCTGTTGTGTAATTCAATTCTCAGACATAATATTACTTCTTGCTGCTTGAGTGTTCATTTTTTATGGAGTAGTTTTAGATTCCTAGGACAAGCCTACTTGTTTTATTTTATTTATTCTGTAACTTTAGTAGTTTCTCACAAAATCATTGCTTCATTTGTCTCTTTATTCTTTCTGTGATACTTCAGAAATCAATGACCCATTGGTTCATGCTCTAAGTAAATAAATTTGCTCATTTCATTATATCTACCATTCGCTTGTTTTCTGTTTTATCAATTATCATGATCAATTTTTCTGTGAAGTTGATTCTTTGATTCTTTATTTCAACTTAGCTATTAATTTTGCTAAATTCTTCCTTACTTTCTTCAGTATGACGATTTGTTAAACCAACTCACGCATTTCCAAAATAACATTGGCAATTCACGTTCGGTGATGGGAATGATGCATGAGCTAAACACTCTTCTTGGCGGAGCCAGCCAAGGTGACAGCAAAAACACAACAAGATTTGCTTCGAAGTTAAAGCGAATGATCGAAGCTTGGATGACATCAACTGATCATTTCATTGGTGAACTTGATAAGGATTTTGTTCTCTACCAAGATATTACTGTTCCTATCAAGTTCTCTTTAAATCAGGTACGGTGTAGCATTTTTAATCTTCGATAGATTGACACCATAATTGTTTGCTTTACGGTAATGTTTTGTGATTTAGCTTCTTAGGTATCTTTTTGCTTCATTCGCGAAAAAGCTTTCTAAATTTGTTGGATGTTCTGCTTCCTAGATGATGACTGGATTCTCCTTCATATTGTCTGCTCTGGAGTGGCACATTAATCGTCAACAGTTTTTCATGCGGCCTAAGACAGTGGAGGTGAAACTTCTGACAAATTTTATTTAGCCTCATATAAAAATAGTTACCTGCATTTTAAAGCAAATTCGGGCCAAGCTTAGATGTCTCTTTCCCTGCTAATGGCTATGCAACAAAATTCTTTCATAAATATGAATCTTTAGAAGATTTATCCTTTCAAGGCGCCTATCTCAGGTAAATCATTAGTTATTTTTCTTCTCTTTATCAGTGTCCATAACATTGAGAAATTTCAATGAAACTCGATATCATCACAATTAATGTATGTTTACACTTGTAGTCCTTATCGCCCTCCGCCATTACGAGTTACCTGGCCTCGTTTCCGATATGCTCTTCTTCAAAGCTAATGCTTCCTCGAGACATTGCAAATCGATTGCTGTCAACGGAATTCTGTTCTGGAATAAAAGGTTTGCCAATTGCTGCTTTTTTATAAACTTCTTCCTGAGATAATCCATAGCCTTCCTCTACAAAGATTATTTCTATGTAGTGTTATCCTGGAGTAAAACTTTTGAGTTTATTCGTTGCTTGAAGAGCTTTCGTATAAATCTTATATGATGTGCAAGGTTACAGCTTAAACTTGCAAACTGTCACTTTTCTGTGAATTTCTTAGAACTATTCTAAAAGATCCAAGTTGTTTTTTGCTTTCGTAGAGAATTCAACTGGTTAAAACCAACTAGTTTAATGTTAATATTTTGATTTGATAATTTAATTTCCACAAAGACTTATTTAGCTTTTACATTTAATGTCGATTGTTTCAAATATTTCATTTTTTAGAAATACTGACAAATCGATCCAAATTGACAAGTGGACTCAAACCAAGGCATGTCATAACTTAAGGAAAATAATCTATATTAATTTTTCTTATTCTTTCTGCTTTGTGAAAATTAACAAAATCTTTTCAAGCTTGAGACTAGACTTATAAACTGGTGCCATTTTTGCAGCTATAATTTTAATTCAACTCAATGTGTACAATTTAAGTAGCTTGCTCAAACTGTGATTCACAATCAACCATAAAACGAAAATCAGATAAAACTGGCTTTCTAAAAAAACTTTCGGTTGCACCAATCAGAATGCAGAACAGAAAATACGCTTGTATGATTGGTTTATTTTGACTTTTCGTTTGTGTTTAGATTGTTACATTTGGCTCTGTCACATGTGATCGCTGACAAGCTCCTCTGCAAAAGAAGAGAAACAACATCAACCTCTGTCAGGGAAATTTTGGAGGAATTTTGCCAAATTTGGTTACAATTTGCTGAAGAAAAACGAATTCGTGAAGCTGAAGAAGACTCCATATACAAATTCAAACCAAAGTCGCATTGTATGGACTCAGACGATGCAGAAATGAATGAGAAGCAATTCACAGAACTCTTTCCATCATTCAATGCAGATTTTAATGATTTGATGCCAAAAGAGAATTTAGAAGATTTTTCTGACCAACCTATAATTCCTACCGAGGAAGAGTTGCCTAAAGATCAACCTGATGATATTTCATTTGTGAATTTCTCTGCAATCCACAGTGATCTAAAAGCATTATGCAATGAAGAAGTCAACTTATCTGATAAAAGAATTATTCAGAATTTCATGAAAAGCCATCGGGAGGTTATGCTCCTGTCTTCTCTTGATGTTGTGCGATGTGGTACGTATGTTTCAAAAGGGCTTCTCAGTTTGTTGCTCTCAACCATACGCCTTTTTTGGCATTTGCTTTTAACTCAGAATCCAGCAATGTTTTCATATTTTCCATTTTTAGATCCATTGCTAGATTCAAGCCTTGCCACTTCAAATCTCCTCTTCGCATCCTTATTAGAGAAGAAGCTCATTGATTGTAGCTCTTTCGAATTAGCCTCGCACCCTTTCGATATTTATCATGAGAGCAATATCTTTGAAGCGCAAAAATTGGTCAGTCTTCTTGCAAAGTTTTCTTTTCAAGTAGATGAACTTTTGAACGAATTCCCTGAGCATCCAACTTTGATCCAAGTGAGTGATTTATTCGAATTAAATGCCTCTAGTTTTCCTGTTGCAAGAAAATGGATGATATGTTAATAGACAATCACATCGTTTACCGTTTGCCTCTTAACGATTTTACTTTATAGTTCATTCTAATTATTATAACTATATTATTATATTAAAATAATTGCGGCATTCTGTTTTTTCTTTTAGATAAAGCAGATAATAGAAAGGATTCTGTCATTTCCCGTCGATCAGCCGTTAATGAAGTTTCTTACTGGGCTGGAAATTCTACTGAAACAATCACAGGTGGGTTGCAAGTCTACAAATACGATCTATGTATCTCGCTAAATGAGAATCTTATATCGCTTTGACATGAGATGGGACAGTCAAAGCCTTCGATTTGGAAGAGATTCGGACCTCCAATAACCACCTATAACCAGAATTGTCTATTCATAGTTTTAGTTTTCTTTTCATTCCCTACCTAAAATGTTGACGTTGTCACTCCTTCATTTAATTTCTGCCTCTTCTATTGCAGGACTGGGAAACCTATGCAAGCTCAAAGGTGTCTTTGAGTAATCATCTTGTTGCTCTGACTCAGCAAATTATCGAATGGAGAAAACTTGAATTAAGGCAAGCTATGAGCACTTTATTTTAGTTAATATACATTTGTTTGAAGTTCTTGTTTGGAGATCTTTATCTTGAAGTACTCATTTAAAACGTCCATCTGTGTTTATTTCACGATTTAAACTGATGGGCGTGAGAGGTAAGACGTGTTTGATATATTCTCATGAAATCTTCTTTGTTGTTATGTTAGTAATATTGGCCTTTTATCTAATTAATATTAGTTTGTTGTGTCATTTACCATCTTTTCAGCTTTGTTGTGAATAAAATTTATAAGTTTCATTAGCTGATAAATTGTCTTTCTTCTTTTCATATCTAAAGTTCGAATTCATTCATTGTACTTGTCCTTGTTTAGGTGCTGGCCACATTTGCTGCAAGTTTTAGAGGACAAATTCACAACTCAAGCCAACGAATGGTTCTTAAAAATATACTCTGCATTGAATGAATTATTGTTTAAAGAAGGTAACATATGGTGAATCGTTGTCCTTTTGTTTCTTTGCCATAGATAATAACTGCAAAATTGTTTGTGTTAGTATATGAATTGGTGGATATTTTCTTAGTGAATGTACTGTTGCTTCCTTCGTTTTATCATAGATGGAGATGTTTCACCAGAGAAAGAAATGGGAAAACTATTACAGCAGTTTCTGGAAAGTTCTTCTGTTGGAGAATTCGCTACAAGACTTGATCTGATACAGACGATGTTTATTCTGATGAAAAACAAATGTCCAAGTAAGAGCACTAATAAATCTGATTTTTGTTCATTTTCTTCATTGCTTTACTTCTCTTGAAACCTAGCTTTGCACCTTCACGTCGTATGGACAACTACCTCCCCCCCCCCCGCTTCATTTTTTCTTATCAGCTAGATTTGTTGTCTGATTTTTTAGCTTGGGATCTTCCTTCGTGTGCCTTATTTTTATATCTGTAATTTTCTTATTTGAATTATTCAATCGATTCAATTTCTCGTCATAGATGTGGCTACTGTTCTCTGGAATATATATCACTATTATAAGCAATTTGCTGAAACTGTTAATGAATATATGCGCAAAGTAAAGTCTCCAATTGAGAAAGAC
>WUAR02033236.1:0-10064 GCA_015164055.2 Chrysaora achlyos
CCTCGTTGCCTATCCGTACCAATTTGGATCCGATCCACCCGTTTACACGAGACCTGGTATCGGAGCCAACTGGATCGGATCCAAGCGGGTTCGCTTCAAAAGCGGACCCAAACGGGTACGGATCCAGATGGTCCCGTGTAAACGCAAGGCCTATCCGTACCAGTTTGGGTACGGATCCGTTTGGATCCGTACTCGTGTAAACGGGGTCTTATTTTCTAAGTTCTGAATCAGCCTTAGGACCTCTTTGTCATTGGAATTCCATTTTCGGAGATTAAAACCCCCTTTCAAAATTATATCCTTACTTTTCTCGTAAATTTCTAACGCCTGCTCTGGGGAATCTGCCCCGCATGATAAATCATCCGCATAGAAATTGTTTAACATCTTAACAATATCAGGCTTTTTTTCCTGAAACAACGAAATGTGTTTACGCAAGGTTGCTCCTAAAATGGATGGACTGGATGTTAAACCAAATGGGAGTCGGCAAAACTTATATTGAACAACTGTTAGATTGTTGTTTTGGATATTATTGAACCAAAGAAAGCGTAAATAATCCCTATCACCATCTTGAATGCTTATTTGTAAAAATGCCTTTTCGACATCCGCCGTTAACGCTATTGAGTGTAAACGAAGGCGCACAATTGTATCAAATAAATGCGGCATATAATTCTTGCCAACTTCATGGCGGTCGTTGAGCGATAAAGAATCCTTGAAGGCTTTCGCACTTCCATCAAAAACAATGCGGAGTTTTGTCGTTTCACGATCTTCTCTCAGGACACCAAAATGTGCTAAAAAATGACAATTTTCTACTGTTTCTTTTGTCTGCGCTACCTTTTCAATAACTCCCTGGGCTATTTGCTCCATAAAAATCGAATCATATTCATGAAGTAGCTTGGGATCTTGCTGTAATCTCGACCTCAATACATTTAAACGTTTATAACACATTTCATAGTTATTTTCTACTGAAGATTTCAAAGTAGGATTTTTCCAAGGCAAACTCACCTCATATCTATCTCCAATGTTCTTGATTTCAACATCATGTGATTCTCCGTCGGACTTTACTTCAGTCTCATTTGAATCTAGTTTCACATCTCCTTCGTGTAAACCTGCGGCTTCATGTTTCCAAAACGTTCGGAGATTATCAATAATTTCTTTGCATTCAGTCTCGTGTTTTTCTTCAGAGGAAAAACCTTCTATAACTATACAAGAATGAATGTTAGTACATGTATGTGATTCAGAATAAGATTCAATCTGTCCTGATAAAACCCAACCTAACCAAGATTGCATGTGAGCGCTTATGATTTGTTGTTTATTTCCGAATCTGGCTGTCAGAATCTCTATGGCATCGTATTTTATGCTCCACCTCATCCTCACAATCAAATGGAATCCACTCATTTCAATATAGATCCTCAGAGACTAGCACTTTTAAATTGGAGCCTGCTGAGCGGGCTCTAGCCCGATTAGCAAATTAGCCTTTCAAAGACAAGATTTGCAACCAGCTCCACCGAAAATATTGGATCTCAAATTCAGGCTCCTACGTGATGACGTCACTCAGCTCTTGCAAACCCCCCCCCTCCCCCATATGTGTTATACAGACGCTTCTGGACTGTCTAATTTCCCGCACAAGACTTGAACCCGACTCCAGTGAAAAAAATGGATCAGAAATTTAAGATCTGGCTTGATGACGTCACTCAGCTCTCGGGGGAACCCGTGATCTGCGTTATGCAGATGCACGTGGGCTGTTTGCTTTCCACACTGGAATTCCCACATTAACAATTGTGCAAATACTCAAAATCAGCTGTGAAATTTGCGCTAGAGTGCGGAGAGTTTTGACGAGAGAAGGCCAGTGAAAACTCACCGTAGTCAAGCGCAAGTTTCACAGCTGCCCAACAGTCCAGGGGCGTCTGTGTAACACATATGGGGGGGGGGGGGGTTTCTCAAGAGCTGAGTGACGTCATCACGTAGGAACGTGAATTTGAGATCCAATATTTTCGGTGGAGCTGGTTGCAAGTCTTGTCTCTGAAAGGCTAGTTTTCTAATCGGGCTAGAGCCCGCTTAGCGGGCTCCAATTTAAAAGTGTGTTATATAAGATCATACATGAACTTGTTTCTACTCAACTTAAAGATCATCTGAAATATTCTGTAAGAAACGGAAAACTAATACAACTTCAAACGAAAACAGATTATTTTAGGTTCTCATACTTGCCACTTGCATTCAAATGTGACTGACAGTCAAACTCGAGCAGTTTTCAAGAGCAGATTGCAGGATATGAAACATGAAAGATTTGTACAGTACCTAGGCATGTTAGAAAATTATTATTTTACTGTATTAAAGCCTCAAAGGGAAACTGAGCATATAAAACTGTCTTAGCTCACTTATTTCAATTTCAATATTTGCATGGTTATTTTCACTAAAGGCTTATATATGCTCAGATTCCCTTCAACTTAGAAAAAAGATAAACAAATTTTTCTTTTTTATATTATTTTAAACACTGATGCTAAGCTTCTTTTTAGAAGGCAATCAGTATACAGGTAGATAGATAGATACATCACTTGCTGCTTGATCGAGCCGACGTGGTAACGTTCCGCAGTGTATAGGGCAGCCAGAGTATAGGGCAGCGCCAAAGTATAGGGCAGTCGTGATTGAAATATGTCAGTTAAAGACTGTTTGGAATGCCCGCCGATTAGGTCATTGTTTCCGTTGGTCTAGACGTTTGTTCGCATCAAAACAACTCTTTAGACAAAAGGGAAGGTTCAGTGGCGTAGGCCGAAATCGTCTACAATTAGGCCATCACGTCACCTTCCACTTCGCCACTGAAATCCTCTGCACTTCCCGGATAGGGTACAAATCGGTATGATCAAATGCCTAATTGTGCTTCTTTATCTTCACTGTCAATCAGGTCAAACATTGAGGGTGTACTAGACGAATTTCAACTGCTTAAGCGAGATTCGTACATCTAGTGACGTCAGAGAATCAAAATGGAAAAAACGAAACGTTTGGCTTACCTCTCTTTCGCGGTGCAAAATTTTTCTTGAAATATCTCGAGAACAAAATCACTGATTTGCCTCCGGTCCCGGCGGGGTCACTTCTATATGCATATGTATATCAGGTGAGTTCCCGAAACTTTAAACTTACCCCTATCTTTGTTTTTACATGACAAAGATTGACCCTTTTCTCCGACTTTTATTTAAAAAATGACCCTTTTCTCTGATTTTATAAAATAAATTACCCTTTTCACTGACATGAACAGAAATGTTACCCTTTATTGTATGCTCATATGTAGAAAGAGAGTGCAAGTTCTACTTAGGCTCTATACTTCAAACTGACAAATAAAATGTTATCTTTAATTCAAACTCTTGTTTCACAAATACATAAAGCTAATGCTACAAGAAAACTGTAAACAAAGGCACTAGAAGAGTAGTGATAGCTACATGAAACTACAACTACCTCGGGAACTACCTGTCTTACTCTGGGATTGAAGTGTTCTATCAACTCATATTTGGTTTCAAACAGGAATTAGATATCAGGAACTGTGCACCAATAACTTGACAATGACAGAATAAAATGCAGTAGCTAGCCATAAAACTGAACAATTAAACACTGTTCATTGCTTGGAAACATGTAAGAAAATTAATTCTTCCCTTCTTAGTGTTATGGCCAAATGGTTTAAATTCCTTGCAGGTACCAGACAGCTTTGCTGACATAACTTAAAAGATCATCTTCTATCAAACTACGATAGAATATTACAGCACAATGAGTTACAATTCCGCTACCACTACTCTTCTACGGTCTCTGGCTGATCTTCTCACACCATCTTGTACTCCTGTATTTCTCTCAGTTGCTGTCTCCACATACACGAATCTGTCGCCGTGGTCTCCAGTTGATCCTGTTGTTTTGTTTTGTTGCTGTTGTTGTTGTATCTGTTTGCTTTGGTGCTTTGCTCTGTTCGTGTTCACATTGTGCAGAAACTCCGTCAGTTTTTTGTTGTCTTGCGAATTCAGGAGATAACTGCCATCATCCTGGTAACTTAGATTAACTTTCGCAATAATATTACTGAACAAGTATTCTTTATGTGTGACTTCTTGCTTTTCAGAAGCACTTTCTTCTTTAGAATCATAGGGCCGTACAAAAACACGTAGCTTCCCGAACTTCTCAATTTTGTCCAGACTTTCTGGCTGCTTGTACTCAACTTTAGATTTCGTGCAATTCCTGATTCTTATTATTTTCCCAAGAATAAAATTGGCTTTATTTCCCTTATCTTTTATGTAGAATGCTGCATCATCAAATAACGTGATTTCATTTCCATCGATGTTTTCTGAGACCGATAATGCTACTCTAGATTTAGCTCTTTTCAGCCTGTCTGTTGAAATACTTGTCGGATTATTATTCAACATTCCAGCCAATGCAGAATTGTGGATTTCTTCTACACCAGGAACATTTACAGTCAACTTAACCTGATCAGCCTGTGATGTCTGGTCACCTGTGTCTTCTTCAAGCTGGTCAGCCAAGGATCTAGAGTGCAGACCTAGTTCAGAGAAAGTGTCCATGCTAATTGAATCTTCATCGTGACTGAGGTCAGAATCTTCATTTTCCACTTCAGTTTCCTCTTCGTGCATTAAATCATTGATCTCTTTTTCAGCTTTTTTATATTGTATGGGGGTAGTAACACCAAGCGTTCTGCCTGTCATTTTCATCTGTATTTGCTGGCCCAACACCGCATGATATCAACTCTTGTTAGCTCATTCTTATACCTTCTTTCCATGCTCTAACCATATTATCGTTTGTTGGATATTGCTTCAAATTGGCTTCTTGTCTTTATCGACTTCATGTCCCTTGTGCCAGATGTTCTCGCCCTTCCTATGTTTCTTTGGATTCTCTTTTCCTTCATCGTCTGCAAACAAGCATTGAAGGTAATTCATGTTACTCAAATTCTTGAACGTGTCCATAATTGTGTACTTGTGCTTATTGATGACAAAAATGCCATTGCTTGAAGAATACTCCTCACAGCAATCTGTGCCTCACTGTTTCAAGCAAGCTGGGTAGTTAGGGGCAAAGTCTCGTGAAGCCATAACAATCAAAACAACATGGTGGCATGATATGATAATGTCCTGATATGTTTCTTGGGACAAAAAATTTTCTCTGAGTGTTTTATCTTCAGACATATGTATCCAGCCTCTCCATATTCTTAGAAAATTTGCAGCATATGAAGCATATTTGACTCGTTCCAGTAGTGATGCTTCAAGAGAAAAAAATATTCCACATAATGCCACACAACAATTGTTCCACTCACATTTTCTTGTGGTCGCACTTCACCATCATTAGTCTTTTTCAATGCGGCTCTTACTTTTGGGAATAACACTCTTTGGGCACCTTCCCAATTCATTCTATCCTGTCTATCAATATCTTGCTGCTGTAGACCATATTCTATTCTATTTATTTCATTGTTTTGATAAAGCAACTGGAGTTGGTTCACATGACACAAATTTCCCCCAATATAAAGCAGTCTTGATACATGTTTTAGATGATTAACCAGTTTCTTTCCATTGTGTATGTAATCATTATCAGAGAGGTTTTCCCCTCAACTTGAACAATTTTCCCGCTCATTGTGAAATTTCTATGAGGAAGTTGATACCTCTGGCTATCTCTAGAGCATTGAGTAAATGTAGTTTCCTTCGTCGTGAGTCTCCATCAGATCCATAACCGACTAAGGGCCCAAGCACACCAAGGAGGTATCGATCGTACAGGAGCTTGATTATTTCCCATTGATGTTTTACCACATTATGGTCAAATTTGATGCAAGTTGCTTGCAGCAAGATTACCATCGATGGTAAATCTTTATGAAGGGGGTTTAGCTTGACAACTCTTGCTAAAACTGCTACTCTTTTGCATTGGAATGCAGCCTGGAGTCGGTCGTACGTATCTGCATCTGCTCCAACCTTGTGTACAAAGGAGGGATCGCATCTGTGATTTTCTTCCTCTTTTCCACACCAACCTCACACTTCGTCAAACTTGATGCTCCATTTATTTTTATTTATAATGCTCGTTTCATTCTCTGCCGTTTGCACAAGCACCTCTCCTACTACTCGGAATTTGTCTTTCAAAGCTCTGTTCCCTTCTGCTGCAGACTGAAGTATGTTTTCTGCAAGACCTTCAGGGCGATAATGAGTAACGAAGTGTTTTCGGGACCTTCGTTGTGTTTCATCTGATGGGCCCATCAGATTGCTTGCAATAAGTCTTGAGGTCCTAGGTCCACCAACAATCCTTATTGCATCATAAAATTTCTTTGTAATTGCACAATATCTTGGTGATTTCCTGTTGAAGTATTGAGGAATGTTTTTCATGAACTTTAATATCTTACTTTTCGATGACGTTAGATCCTTCTCGTATGCCTGATTTAGGTAATAGCAGATTGCACCAACATCACCTCGCTTGATGTTCTCTGCTATTTTTGATGAGAGATTATGCTTAGAAGCTTTTATTCTTGCGACTTGTTTGCTGAGATTTAATATTTTCAGTCGCTGCTCCTTCATCATTACCCGGCAGCTATTTAACTTTTTCAACTTTTGCTGCAAAGTTAGATTACCGTTTCTAACTTTCGAGAGATCAGCGAGTGCTGGAGTAGTTTTGACTTTTTTTACCTTAGCTGCATTACATCTTTTAACTTTCAGGATGAAGGCTTTTTCTGATTTCAAAGCATCACATTTGTTGCAACTTCCATTCTTGCTTCCATACAGAGTTCGCTTGCAACTGACAGACCTTAACGTCCCATTGATGGAAGACTCTTCAAAATTATTCTGATAGTAAGGTTCAGCATACCATACAACTTCTCCATCAATGGTTCTTCCAACTTCATTTTACTTTTTTATAACTCTTAGATCATACGACTTATCCCCTATGTTCATTTTGTTTTGCCATAGACCATGGCACACTGAAGCATCATCTGCTGCTGATAGTCATAACTTAGGCTGTTTCTTCACAATGAAGCTCTCAGTAGAAACTTGCTTTCTTTTCTTAGGCGATTCAGTTTTGCTGTGTTCCTTTAAATGGGCGTCCAAGTTGTTGATCAAGCTTCCTCTTTGTGGAAACATGAGAAACATCTGGTTGCAGATAGTGCATCGAACCTTTTCATCAGCTTGCTTGAAATTGGACAGTCCAAGCAGGTCAAGTCTTTTGATTTCACTTTTCTCTGGCAAAACTTTGCACTACTTACTGTTTGTATCAAGATTACAACTTTTTGGTTTGCTGCATTTCAAATATATCAATATACATTGCATCATATGTCACAAGGAGGCAATTAAAAAAGTGTTAAATGTAACAAAAATTTAGACTTCAGTTGTTTTAATTTCTTTACTGTGGATTACATTCATCTAAGAAGTATTTAGCTACCGAAATGTTCCATATTCATATCATGGATCTATACCCTTATTCTCTGACTTTCCATGAAAAAACTGCCCTATTTTTAAGAATCTATGTCCTAGAAAGCTTAGGTCTAGAATACCATAAAAGGTCCGGGGCCCATAAAAATGTCGGTCCATAAAAATCGATTATAGCTGTTGTAGTGAATTCTTATACTTTAGGATTTTCCAAGAACTTTTGAAATCACTTGAGTAACACATCTAATAATCCCAGAAACTGTACACGATGCAATGCAGAAAGCATTGGCCGTCTTTCTCATTCTTCCGCCATCTGATAAATAATACAGAGTTACTGCTATTGGAGTTTCCACTGAGATTGGAATTCTAAACATGGTTGTCTTCTTTTCCAGGAAGGGACGTAAATCATTGCATAAGATGTTAGAGTTACATTTACTCATTCGAGAATTCTCTCTCCACTCTTCTTCCAAAGGTGTGCCATTGAGAGAGCTATTCCACCAAGCATTGCTTCTTCCTGGTTTTATCCAGAACCTTTTCTTTGCTTTTGGTTTTCCTTGTCTCAGAATCCTTGTAGGGATATGAGAAGCTGTCAACTGTCTTCGGCGCCGACGTATTCGAGTAAAATAACGATAACAGAGAAGCTGAAAAAATAAACTGACATTTTAAAAACACTGGCAAGGGCTAAAAATGTAGAGTAGAGCATATTCATTGAGCGTTCCATGTTTGCAGTGAACAACAGCTAAATATCAAATCAGAAGTTGTAAATATTTGGCGCCATACGGATGAAAACGGGGTTTCAAATGCCAGTAAGAGGTTCCGTTGCGAAACGTATCCGATAGGTTCGATTACACTAGACCGATGCATGCCGGAGTGATTTTCATGCCTTCTCTGAAGCGGAGTGATTTTCGTGACGATAATCGGAGCGTTTTATACCGGATAGCATCGTCTTGATGTAACTCAAAGGCCTATCCGATATGATAATCAAGACACAGCGATAGCTATCCGGTATAGTGCAACTGGGGCCTAAGAGCTGTAAAAATACTGCTCGTTTTACAGTAGGACATGGCAGCCACTTGGCACTTTGAGATTCTTTCAAACACAACTGTTTTTTTTTATTCTTTTAATTCTCTTTTGTTTTTCTTGCAACTGTCTGTGCATTTAATTTACGGGGCAATCACCCGTTGAAAGTCTCGTACGATTTTATAAAAAAATTTTGAGTTGCACTTTGTGCACTCTAGTACAGTTTTTGAAAATTGTGAACAAAAAAGCAGTCGTCTGTAACAATATCGGGCACTTTGAAAGTTGGTACAAATGATACAAAACCACAAAAAGGGGGATGTCTTCTTTTTCCTTTTTCCTTGAAAATGCGTGTAAGTTGTGTTGGATACTTATTTGGAGGACTTGTATAAAAAATGGAGAGAAATACACCTGTTTTTGTGAAAATATTCACACTAGTCCTACCAAAATGACCACATTAACAAAGTTGTTGAAAAAGCTGCAGCAGCAACAAAAATTCAATGATTGCCAAAACTTTGTTTTTCAAGAACAAAAAAAGCCAGGAGATATTCGAAGCTCTACTGCCAATTTTCTCTCGAAATTGTTAACAGCTCTTGATTTACAACGAATGTGAAGCCACAAAATCGGACATTTGCGATCCGTTTTTGTAATCAGGTTGAGCACTGTGAACTAGTTTTGAATAATATAGAAACTCTCTTCTCTTCTATCAAGGATGACTTAGAAGATTGAATAAACAACGAACAATAGTGCAATATTCTAAATTCCATTTGTCTAGAAAAATGGTCGCTGCCTATTTCTTCTCAATTAGGTGTTGTTAATACGAGAGGAAAGGAACTTCCGCTATATGGACTAGATTAAAAAAACTACAATATGGCCATTCCTAAAACAAGGAACGGGAGAAGTTCATGAAATTTGTTACCCCCGTATGGTTTTAGAGCTTATATTTGCAATCTAGGTTTAAAGAACTTTCGAATGATGCTTACAAAAGCGATTTTAGCAGACTGGTGTCGTCAGGGCTGTGGTATTCCCTGTTTTAGTAATTGCCCCCCCCCTCCCCAAAATTACAAAATGGAAAATTCTTGGACAAAACGACTCCTCTCGGCGAGATCTACCCTTTGAGTCCTAGGAACAAGCCGTATCTTTTTTATTGAATGAGTAAGAGAAAAAGTCGTTTTTCCACTTTCCAGGGGTCGAAATTGGAAAGGTCTAAAAAAAAACAACTCCTCTCGGCGAAATCGATCGCTTGAATCCTAGAAAAAGGCCGTATCTTTATTATTGAATGAAATGGAGAAAAAGTTGTTTTTAAACTCTTTCCTGCGGTCAAAATTGAAAAATTCTTCGAGAAAACGACTCCTCTCGGCGAGATCTATCGTTTGAGTACTAAAAGGGGCCGTATCTTTATTATTGAATGAGGTAGAGAAAAAATGTAAGTTCAGGCAACGCGTGAACTGAGGTTAATCGATATAAGTTGTCCAACCCATGCCCCTTTAATTATCTATATCATATCCAGCCCCGTTTTTAGAATTGCCAAGTATAAAGGCTAGTTTACACGAGCAAGTTTGTGACATGCCAGCTTTTGAAAAAGTACAGATACTGCCAGTAATTTGGACAGATCAAGCCACATCTACATTGTTAGAAGCCCTCCAGAGTCGCGAAAGCCTATGGAACTCCAAATCT